>QVNZ01022132.1:0-10531 GCA_014825645.1 Pseudomyrmex dendroicus | reverse complement strand
ATTTATTAACGTTTGTTTATCTTTTGTTAATTTTGTAAGTAAATATGTGTATTAGATTTCTTAAAGTATTATTCTATTTTACCTCCGTGCATCATTTCATCGAAGTATTGTGAAATACTAGACAGATGGCAGTACTAGTGGCCCATATAAACATGGCTGACTAGGCTTCACCTTTTTTCGACAATGCTTCCTCCTTTACCTCCGTGGACGTTACAAAATCGCGCGAACAACTTCACGTGAGATAAAAGTGCAAAAAGTGAAAGATCTCACTTGACAATCGACCCCCAGGAACGATGTACGAAACTATTGAGCATGGTAGGAAGCGGCAGAGTAAAGCCACTGCTCCCTGACGACTTCGCGCGAGTAGACATGGTAGGAGAGTGACTTATGTGTGCGTAAAAGTATGTGTGGAAGGGAAAGCGGATCTATAGCGAGAATCTACTGTATATTGTAGCTAACAATAAGTTATAAAATTCTGATTGTATGGCCACTTATTTGTCATAAAAATAAAACGGAAATACTACTGTAATCAAAAAGTATCGGGAGTGGTTCATTTAAACTGCGCGCTTCGAACATATTAAAGAAATATTTTTTGAGATTTGTAGAACTGTTTCTCACCTCCGGCTAAAATTTCACGTCTTTTTTAATCTACATAAACGTTTGTCTTCCGATATAGAAAAAAATACTCGATCCGTACTGAATTATTGTTGTATTTCTGCTTAAATAAAGCCTTTTGCAAAAGCCGTGACTACTTATTTCCGCAAGCTTGTGCGAAAGACGCGCCGAGAAGTGCAGAAGTGCCGAACCGCGCGTGCGAGCGTAACATTTTGGAGGTTCGTCCAGGATCACAACCGCGAGATCTACGATATGGCGCTGGTTTATTCACCGAGGAGAACGCGAAATCAAGCTGTAGCGGGAGCGGCTGAGGCGCCGACGGCGACAGTGACAGCGGCGGCGGCGGTGGCCGAGAACGATACTCTACGTGCAATCCTACAAGAACTAAAACAGCTTGGTGAAAAGCGTCAGCAGAAGAGGGACTCGTTCCGCCGGAGAGAGCACAAATTTGACGATGTCTTGCGTCAGAAAAAGGAAGACTTTCAACGTTTAGAAGAGCGGCCACAGCAAAATCTATCATGCGAGTCGCTTCCAAATTTTTTTCCAAATCGTGCGAGTGAATCGTCTTAAGTTAAAATTAAGCCGAACATGTTCGACAAGAGTATTCCGTTGCGCGAGTTTTTCGTTTAACTTGAATTGGTCGCGCACGCAAACGGAATGACGAAAGCGACGGTTTGGCAATCAATTTGAGGGGAAGATGCGCTCTGTTTTGAAAGGGTTTTGAGAGGAGTTTAACTATCAGGAGATATACTCTAAACTGGAGTTGCTCTTTAGAGAGTAGGAATGTTTAAAAACTATTATTTGCAATTTACGAATCGGACACAGTGTGGGGAGGATTTTGCACGGAACAGATTTGGAAGTTGTCTTGGTTAGCTACCCGGAGCGCGTTCGAGATTCGGGAGAAGATCGTGCACAGTTTGTCGCCGCTCTCTCCGATAGGTTCATAAAACGAACCTTGCAATTGGAAAATGTTTTTTCATTGAAGGCCGCGATTGAACAGGCGAAGGCAATTAAAATCATTTAGGAAAATAGTTTTGAGGGGGAAGCGATGGCAAGGAGAACGGGGACGCTCGGGCGGAGTACGGGTGTTATGCTGATTACAAACGCGGTGGGAGTAATTACAAATTTTCACGATTTCCGCAATTGGAATAAGGGAGAAGAAGCAAACGAAAGGAGAGACAAAAAGAGAAGGCCGGTTCTGTGAGGAACGGCAAGGAGAAGGAGTATTGAAAGTTCGGGAAGAGGAAGCACTTCCGTTACAAATGCCCAGCAAATTCTTTTCAGGAAAACAAGGGTTAGTTGAGCTTGCTATGAAAATCGGTTAGGAGAAAGAGCATCTCGGATGCGAATTATTTAATTTATAGAAGAGAAAAAGAAAAAGATTTATTTGTGTCGGCTTACTTAATAATAAATTTGATTTTTTCGAGCTTGCTCCGTTGTGTTGTTAGTAAGTTCCAGAATGGTTAGAAGTTCGCAATGTCGGAGATTGTTAGAAATGCCGGAATTAAGGTATACAATGAAGAAAAGTAACTTCCAATCAAAGTTACATGTGAGGTTCGAATAGTTGTGGAGAGGGTTTCTCTGAGTTTGTCCTTGTACGTAGCGAACATGTGCGAGAATTACATTCTAGGAGCAGACTTCTTCAAGAAAGTAGGACCGAATAAAGTTTTGGAAATGCTATGCGATTTTTCTTTACGAGAGACAGATATGTCGGATGAGCGATGAAACTAGGGATGTCTCGGCAAATTTAAGAGAGTTCTTTGAGGAAGATTCGGTTAGCCTCAACGCGCAGAAAGTTGTTTTCGCTGATTTCTTGAATGAATTTCAGGATATTTTTACCAAGCAAATTGTGGCTGGATATTACGACGTCCTGCAACACGAGATTAATCTACAGGATCCTCGTCCGATAAAGCAAACTCCGAAAACAGTGCCGTTGGATATGCGGGTAGAAGTGAAAAAGATTTTTCGAGAGATGAGGGAAAAGGGAGTCATTGAAAAGTCTTTTGGCCCATGAGTTTCTTCGGCAATAGTAAAGAAAAAGAATGGATCTTTAAGATTTTGTGTGACTACTGCAAATTAAATGCTGTCACGGTGAAGAATTCTTATCTGCTACTCAAAGTTGATGATCTTTTGAATCAGTTATCAGGTAACGCGTGATATAATAACACTTTAAATATGAAAAGTGGTTATTGACAGGTTAAAATTCGACAGGGGGATAAAGAAAAAACTGCTTTTTCAATAGGGAATAAGTTGTAGCAATTTACTGTCATGCCTTTTGGCTTGTACAACGCTCCAGCTACTTTCGAGCGTTTGATGGAGCGGATTCTTCAGCGATTATTGTCCAAGATCTACTGTCTGGTCTACCTTGACGATGTGATTGTTTTTGGGAAGTCTTTTGAAGAAATGATGGCCAATTTAAGAAAGGTGTTCCTGAAATATAGAGCTGCAAATTTGAAACTCAATTTGAAAAAGTGCATCCTTTTCAGAAGACTGGTTAAATATTTGAAGCATGTGAAATCCTCTCTCGGCCGAAGGGATTTCTACTGATCCGGAAAAAATCAAAACGGTTTCAGAGTGGCCAGCAGAATAAGAAACAGCTTTTTATTTTGTTTTTACTATCGGAAATTTATATTAAGGAGTTTCTCGTCCATAGTAAAACCGTTATGTGCTCTAACTAAAAATCAATCTAAATTTATTTAGTCCAAGTAGTGTCAAGAAGCATTTGCTAATTTGAAGCAGGCGTATCTCACCTCCTATACTTTTTTTTCCTTCGGGGAAAGGAGAGTTAATTTTGGACACTGATGCATGGGATCAGAACAGTTCTTTTTTAGGTTTAACGAGAAAGTCATAGCGTTTTATAGCCGAGTTCTTAGCAAAGCCAAAAGGAATTACTGCGTAACTCGTCGTGAGCTTTTAGCTGTTGTTGATTCGATAAAATCTTTCCATCATTATCTTTATAAACAGAAATTCTTTGAACAAATCATACTTCTTTGAGATGGTGATGTCCTTTCGAGACTTGGAAGGATAGTTAGCTTGGTAGGCGGAGAGGTAGTATTTAGAGATCCAACATCGTAGCAGGAAAGTGCACAAGAACGCGGATAGATTGTTCAGACAGTTTTGTGCAAAACTTGTTTCAAATCAAGTTTGTTAAAAAAAATTAGAAGGATTGGGATCGTTGGATCCCAATGTTTCTTCTAGCTTATAGGTAATCGAAGCATGAAGCTACGAGGGCTTCTCCTGCCGAGGTGTATTTCGGACGGGATGTTCGTCTTCTTTTGGATTTGCTGCAAGGGTACGCCACCAAATTATTATTTGGAATCTTCGGAAGATAATGCTCGAAATCTGTGTTCTCAAATGAAGTTGGATTAGTACATCGCGATGTTAGGGAACGTTTACAGATGAAATCGAATAGACCGAAGATGCGTTATGATCAAAAAGCTAGGCACGAGCTTTTTTCGAGCTAAGACAGAAAGTGTAGTTCTATAATTCGCGAAAGAGCAAAGGGAAAAGCTCCTACATTACAGAGACATTGGGAAGGGCCCTATGTGATCGTAAAAAAGTTGAGTGACGTGATGTTTTACATTTGTCGTTTGGGGAGACATAAAAACAAGGTAGTTCATGCTGATAGGCTGGCGTATTTTTATGAACGTTGGGAACACATCGGAAACCCGTTCTTCTAGTATTATAATATATTTAGGAGTGCGCATAATTTAAAATATTTGAAATATTTTTGTTTTATGCTTTAAGTTGTGGATACTGGTGCGTTTTTTTACGTTGCTTTTAGTTCCCGTTTCTACTTCTTTCTTTCCCAAATCATCGTTGTCGTCAGAATGGCATCGTTTAAACTAGGACGGCTCGAAACAATCGTGGACAGAGATTCTATTTTGTTAGAGAAGACCGCCTTGCTCAAGATATTGAGCGTGGTTTTCCGTGAGCCAGTGGGCAAAATCCAAGGCGGGGACTTGGGATGTCTCAAAGAGACGATAAGTCCACGTAAGTCCGTTTCTTCTCCTTATCTGAAATCAAGAAGATACCGAGGATACTGAAGCCCCGGGAGAAAGATTCTCGAGAAGAGTTTCTATATTCAGGCTTAAGATTCTGGAGCAGCAGCCTAGAAGAAAGCGAGATGGCTAGAGTTTTGATAGTCGGGACAACAATCTGAAAAAAGGAGAAGAACAATATTACGCTGCGGACACCATGTATTCTTCCATTGCCTGATGACGGGCGTTATTTACCGATTGTCTTCGCATTCGAAGCTGGTAACTGTCACGGCGTGCTACAACGGCTTGATCCGTGCTGAATTACTGTTGTATTTTTGCTTAAATAAAGCCTTTTACAAAAGACGCGACTACTTATTTCCGCGAACTCGTGCGAGAGACCCTCCGGGAAAATGCAGAAGTGCCACACCGCGCGTGCGAGCGTTACAATATGAAATGTTCAATAAAGGCAAGAAGCACGTTGAAGATAAAGATTGCTTTAGTAGACTTTTCACTTCAACAGATGAGCATCATGTTACACAAATCAAGGATTTAGTGCCTGATGATTAATAATTGACAATTTTTATGAATATCGTGTTAAAATAGCATTTGGTTTATGCTAATCAATTTCGAAAGATAATTTGAGCGTGAGACGCATTGCATCTCGCATCTAAAACTTGGATTTTTTCAAAAACAGTGCATTTGTAGTTGAAGAAATAGTTGCTTAACACGAATTATTTATGAAATACATCATTACTGGTTGGACAGGGATCTACGCATATAACACCGAAACATTTCAAAACTCCTTTCACTCAACAATCATGTAAATAGCATGCTAAAAACGAGACAAAACCGAAAAGATCTTGTCAAAGTTGATCAAGATCATGTTGACAGTTTTTTTATTATCAGTGTTATGCATTAAAAATTTCTTTCAATTTAAAACAATGAAATTTTTCGGGTACTAAGAGCCGATACGCTGGATGTTTTTGCGGAATATAAATATATCTAAATATATATTTATATTTTTAGAAGTGTAACTTCTTACACATTATTTTCGAATTGAAATTTGCAATTCTTAAATCCATTTAGGATGCTAGATTTGCATCACGTATATGAGATTTATTGTTTTCTTCCCACTTAATTTAGAAATTATATTGCGAAAAAACACCTCGACCAGAAGTTGAACCTAGAATCTTCTTCTTAGCTTTCCTTCTTCAACGCTTTCTCTATTTAACCAAGGCACTTGGTTTTTTGGACAAAGTTTTTCTCGCAATATCTGTATATAATATTTCTGTATATAATATTTCTTCCAATTTGTTAAACCGTCACCAAAGAATATTATTTGAGCGTTATATGTTATTTTCGTAGAACAATCCATAAAAAATGGCCAGAATTGTAGCGAGAAAATTCGTGGATTTTGCATCATAATAATAGTCTCGCTCACACTTCTTGTCTTGTTCGTGATTTTATAGTCAAAAATTCAACAAATACTAAACTTAAACAAATATCATTCCACAAGCTCCGTATTTGCCTGATATGGCACCGTGTATGGCTTTTTCTTATTCTCTCAGAAATTACTTTGTAAACACCGTTTTAAATCGATAGACGCAATAAAAGAGAATTCACTGCGCGTTCTGAAGGCTATATCTGAAATCAATTATAAAAGGCTCCGAGAATATAAAAAAACGTTAGCATAAATATATTGCAGTGGAAGAAAATTATTTTGAAGGGAACAAAATAAATCTAGAATGAAAATATTCAAGTTGCATTTTAGTTGATCAATTCCGGTACTTTTTGATCACAATAATAAATTTAATTTTTTGTTTTTCAGAGATACAATTGTTAAGGCACTAGTACATGCGCGGGTGAACTTTTATTTTAATAAGATATTTATATATGTATAGAAAATAATTTAAAAGTTTTTATTCTTTTTCTCTGTGCTTGATATAGGTAAAACAGCATACCTACAACTATACTACTAATAGCACCAAGACTCCTGTGTCAAAATTATGGTACATAGAAAGAAATTGCACAAGCAAATGTGAACCGGATTGCATCGTGATCGGTGAACGCAGTAAAATTATTTCCTGTACAATTTGCTGCGAGGCAAATTTCTGCAACAACAGTACTAGTACTGCCCATGAGATGCCATTAAAATGGAAAAAGGAACAGAGAATCTTGTTAATACTAGCTATCATATTCAACATTTTGTTTTTAACATAATATGTTAATATTTGTTATACTTTATTTTATATATGTATAAAGGAGAAGTGGAATAAAAAACATTAACTTAAATTAATTAAGTGTAAGTTGCTTCACAATTTCAAAAAGAAGTGAAGAATAGAAGCCGATAAGAGCACGAAACATAGTTAATGGTGTAACAATTTATTATTATTCGAGAATAGATATGTAACCTTTTCGACCATAGATTTGGTCTTTTTCAATACAAACCGGGAAAAAATAGATTAGATCTAACACGTTAGATCTAAAATTTGGAATAGATCTAAGGTAGATTTGATTGTATCTCCATATCTACCTAAATCTACCTATATCTATTAATATCCTACATTGCATTTAATATTGCTGTAATATCAGAGTAATATTTTTCCAATGCAATATTACACTCTAATATACAAATATTATCATACTATTAATATAATATTAAAATGTCCGCCGAAAAAAAAAAAAAAAAAAAAAAAAAAAAAAAGGCATATGCCTTGTGGAAGAAAGAATAATTCAAAATTTCACTCAAATTAATCTTTGGAGGTCTGATTCAGTTCGCTGATCAACCGATTAACTCGATTAAAAGGTGCTGAGCCCGGAAAAAATCCTAAGATAATGGTAGGATTTGAACTCGAGATCTCGATATTTGCAGTCTCTGCACTCAGTCCGCGAGACCATTTGTTCTTTACTATGCAATTATTTTTATTTACTTATACTTAAGTTATTCTCAAGTTATCCTACACATTTCATTTATTATTTATTTAAATTATTATCATTTAGTTTTAAATTATTATTTTATTAAAAATATTGCAGTGCAATGTACCTGTAACAATGGATAAAAATATTTTTCTTATTATTATTAAATATAATTTTAAGTACATTTTTACAACGCAAAACAACAAATTTTTTGTTATTATATACTGATTATTATAGTAAAATCTTAATAAATGTATAGCAAATAATACATGAACATATGTATCATTGTTATTATATAATAATAATTATATAGTAAAAATTTATACATACACAAAGTGTTTTTTGTTGATATAATACATTTTGAAAACAAAGCGTTTATGTTTCAAACAAAAATTTTAGGATTTTTGCAACAATGTAAAAGATATGTATCATATTATATATAATTAAGATACAATGCGATATATGCAACGTGCCAAATAGTAACTTGCGTAACTTTATATAATTATAATTAATTGTGGATCTCCGTAAATCTAAAATCTACGAAAATCTACGTAAATCTAACAACAAGTAAATATAAATCGACAAAGATTTATTATAATAGATTTACATAGATCTAAATAACTCTACATAGATCTAAGTAGATCCACGTAGATTTACAGAAATTCTACGTAGATATAAATAGATTTACTTCGATCTAAGCAGATCGGAGCAGATCTAATACATTTAAATAAGAAATATATATTTGGTCAATAAGAGCCTGTTCGCAGGATGTTGTGCGAAAATATGTGTGAATATATCCAGCAAACAATTTCCGACTGCGCAGACCTTGGCAACAGAAATCTTTGCAGAAACGCTACAATATGGAAACATGCTGCCAAAACTTAATACACTGAGACAAAGGACGCAACAACTCTATTGGCAATATACATGAGAGTATTGTGACCAAAACGATTACATATATGTCAGTGAAATTGACAAATTGATGGTCGATAGCAAGCAGATCTTTTAGCAATACTGTTTTTACCAAACAGTCCACAAAACCGTATCAGCATCTGTTTATGACAAAACGGTGACCGCAATCGGGTCGATCTGTTGAACGCATTGACGATTGCCAGCAAACAGTAAACAGGCCTGTCCGCGCTGAGGACAGATTGACAAAATAAACGCGACAGATCTGTCCAATCTATTGACGATCAAAAGCATATACAGAAGTGTCAAACGCAAATTTTTTATTTTGTGCTATGCTTATATCGCATTTATTGCTATTATGTCTAAAACTTTTAGAAACAATCAAAGTGTGATAAATATTAGATCAATCTGCACAGAAAACCATTTTGCAAAATTTACAATAATATGTTTATTATACGCATTTATGTATTTATTTATAAATTTAATGTAAAACAACTAAAAAAGCTTTTTAAAAATTATAAGACAAAAAAGACTTGTAAGCTATATTCCACCGATGATAGTGGTAGTGTATTTTCTTTTTAAATTGAAGGCAAAAAGACTTCTTTTATGTGTAGGACGTTTCGATCATTTTATTTTGATCATCCTTAGCTACAAACTATTAATGGATCTAATTATAAAAAATTATAATACTAATATACATAAAGAATAATCTTTTAAGATAAAGAGATTATAAATTTAAGAATTTTCAATATGATTAATATTACAAATATAAATAATCATATAAATATAAATAATCAATATTGTGTGATTATAGTACACGTCATTGTTTTTACCACAACCTACTTCCTTCTTTGATTATCACGAGATGCTCTCCCATAATCGTACAGATTTCGATCAGACCTAATCCGTATTGAATATCATAAACACCTTTCATCACAACCTACTTCTTTTTTAATCATCATAAGATGTTTTTCTTAATTGTCACGAGATGTTTTTCTCAATTATTATGAAATGGTTTTCTTAATCATTACGCTCTCCCACGACGCCCAAGTACAAGGATCTTCTCCTAAATCAGTATAAGTACCACCCTCAAATAGGGCACAGTCAGTTAGTTACATCGAGTCGCGCCAGTTAGTTACATCAAGTCGCGCGAGCTAGTTATCTCAAGTCGTGCGAGTCAGTTACTATAAACGATCGACAGGCAATCGTAGCCGAAGCCTCAACCTCGCCGTCTCTTCGCAGCATAAGTGATACTTTGTAAAAATCTCGATTTAAGTGAAAAGTTGTAATAAAAGATATTATGACTAAAAGTGAATAAAAATTGTTTTATTTTAATGTTTTATTTTAAACTAATTGAGATCGCGAATATTACAATTGAAAATTCTTAAATTTATAATCTCCTTATCTTAAAAGATTATTCTTTATGTATATTATTATTATAATTTATTATAATTAAATCTATTAATAGTTTGTAGCTGAGGATGATCAAAATACAATTATTGAAACGCCCCACACATAGAAGGAGTATTTTTGCCTTCAATTTAAAAAGAAAATACACTACCATTACCACCAGTAGAATATAATTTACAAGTCTTTTTTGTCTTATAAATTTAATATATTATTCTCATATTTATGAGTAATGTGAAACAATAGGTGCTTTCCAGTCACGTTCACAGGCGATACTGTGTAACACAGTGTCTACTAGTGAATGAGATACACTGATATGCTCTTTTTATATAATAACTAAGTTTTTGTTATTCTAATAAATTTATTTTTTCCGTGTACTTCTTATAAACGTATGAAATATAAGTTTATGAATTAGAAGAGTAAAAAATAAACAATTTCACGGGATAATTAGAATGCCAAAGTACATGATTACGTTCTTGTCTAGTAAAAAAATGTTGAATATATTCAATTTAATGATTTATATATATATAAAACATCGTGTAGTAATAAATATACATTCATATTATAGATAAAAGATAACACTTTAATGTGGCGTAAGTAAAATTGTAAAAAGAATTATTTATTTAGTTTGACCGCAAAAAATGATAAATATAGCCAAAAACGCTAATTTTGACACATTACCCTCAATTTTCTAGGAAATCTGA
>QVNZ01022093.1:0-13458 GCA_014825645.1 Pseudomyrmex dendroicus | reverse complement strand
ACACACACACACACACAAACATGTGCCGCTTGTGTACGAAAACAGCTGGCTCCGGAAGGAAGCTTACCCCATTTCCGACCTTTCATTCCGCTTACTGTTTTTCCCTCGCTTCTTCTCTCACGACCACTCCACGGCGAATCTCTCTTTTTCCCCGTGCCGCAAAACTCTCCTGTCCTCTTGCTCGCGGAATGCGCTTCGATTCTCCGCTGCGGCTATTGCGCTTCTGTGAAACCTGCATGCCGCCCGGCGAAATTACTTCACAGTTGTTTAGTTTCGGATCGCGTGAATGGTTCCGCTGGAAATCGAGTGAGTGCGGTCGCTGTCAATAGCGAACGGTTATATTCGTCCGCGGCGCGGGAATGTGATTTTCCTGCTTTTTCATTGTAACGATGAGAGCCTCTCTGAAGGTTGTGAAAAAGTCCGGTATATATCGCTCTCTCTCTGTACGCGCGGGAATGGCGCGCGTCGAGAGAGAAATATCAATAAAGTCTTTAATAGTTTGAGAGAACAAACATTGTATCATTCGGTAAATTAAATTACACGTATAAAACTACGTATATTTAATATATATACATACATATATATATAGCTTTTACTTGTATATATAAATACACAAGTTCCATTCATAAAAAAAAGTTACACTAAACGAATCCAATTTGAAAACTGATCGTAAAAAAAAAAAGAATATAAAATATTATTATACTGAAACAAAAGCGCGGAAAGAGTCGGAACACAAATGCAGATTTGTAATATTTACGAGAATGGAATTGATATTTTTCTTTTTGAAATTGATAATTCTCTCGATTTTACGGGAAAAAAGCGTGCGCGCGCGCACGTTCCGTGAAAGAGTTCTGGAAAATCGTTACGTACATAACCGTGTTTTTGTTATACGGTTATAAGATTACATGTGGCTATTCCGGCCACAATAAGTTTATTTCTGCACTGACATGCCAATTTGCTGTCGTTTCTAGTTTTTGAAAATACTAGCCAAAAAACAGAGGAAAATATAGAACAGCACGCGAGTTGAAAATGGCAGCTTGTATACTGTTCAATAAACTTAGCAAAGGTGACAAAAAAAATAGAGAATGACAACAATTTATTTCAAAGCTAGCAGTTTTCCGTTGCGCACTTTTTTATTGCCCCATCGATGAGAAAACGCTATATTTGTACTTTGATTAATCGTAAGAGTGTAACACGTGTCGGAAGATTCATGCAAATATTCGGTAAAAAAAATCAAAACAGTATATTTAAATTGACATAATTGATATAAATAAATCTTTATCTCTTCACTTGTTGAATTAACATGTGTTACTCGCTATATCTCTCACAAGATAAATGAGATACAGCTAGTGTGTTATTACCTGTCCCTCTCTCTCGATTTCGGCTTTCGTGAGAAATTATTTCGCCAGGATTACAAAGATTGGGGAGGATTTTCGTGAAAAATAAATCTCGGGACAGGACGTGTGCGTGCAATGTTCTTTCTCGGGTTACGCAGCAGAAATAACGAACAATCAAGAAACTGCAAGATAAATGTCTTACGAAAGAAACATCGCGGGCAATAGTACACGTGCGTGATGAGATAAAAAAAATGATTTTCCGGATCGCCATTAGTTTTATGATGAAATGAAGAACTAACGGAGAAAAAGGAAAATTCCAAGCCATTCTTACGTCGTTACACGTGCGTAATGAACCTAAATTAGCAGTCAGTTAAAAATTCAAACGGAGCGGGACGAGTTTCGAGCAGCGCGGCGAAGAAGTTGAAACAAGTGTAAATGTGACACAAAAGCGTGAGTTTCGGTTAACATAATGAATGTTTCTTGTTGAAAATTCTTTGAAAAAGAACGAACATTTAAAACATATTCAGGAGAAGTCGGGCGGGTTCATTAGCCCGCTATTTAAAATTTGCTCGGCAAGTAACGGAAACTCCGGCGAGCGAGAACAAATTGCTCGGTCGAATCGGACGGTTCATTTTATATACGTCATAATCGTCTGATTAATGATTCCGTCATTAATTACACTGCGCGTCGCGCGCGTAGTTAAATTATAGTTACTTATCGGTCGGCAAAATAGACGGCGTCGCCTCGAGCGAATCGTAACATCGTCCGCGGTTCGCCGGGCGTTGCGGAAACTTCGCGATTTTTCTGACGTGCTCGAACGAATGCGTTTTCCGATCACCGTCATAAGGAGAATTAACGATACCGTTTGGAATTGCATTCCGCATTAATTTATCGCCACTCGGAGACCAATGGGTATCATAGGTATCGTAGGTGCGTCCGAAAAATCGATAACGCGTCGAATATGAATTATATCGTCGAATGTTGAAGGTGTACGCGCTCGTCAAACTGATTTTATTGTTTTCCGCATTTATTTGCACGATTCGTTATATGATCCGCGCGTTAAATAACGCGCGTCTCGTTTCGGCGGAGAAAGACAAACACTCCGAAACTCTTCTCTTTCGCCGTGTCGTTTATTTTTCCCGTCTTCTCTCGAATGCAAGGTGCATCGCGCCCGGCGGCAAAACGTATGCAACTGCCGCAGCGCCGGGCTTCCTGAAAATAAACCCGGACTGGAGCGTAGTGAGCTCGAAAAATGCGAAACGACATCGGCTGGCGGCGAGAAATAGGGACTTCGAGACGAAGGTATGACATTTTCTCGTTGCGCGACGGACGGGATCGCGCGGGGTGACATTTTGCGGGTGAAATGGCAAGATGACGCGGAAGGAGGCGAGCAAAGTAAAATGTCATTGTCGCGACTTGTCGCGCCGCTCATTGGGGGAAATCCTCCACGAGAGCGAGGGGAAAGCGAAACCGGCCGCGAGAACCAAAAGTTTCTGCGGAAACACACACAAAGTGAGGAACGCCGAGTGAAACATTAATCGGAGTTTCAATTATTAATTCTCCGTACGCTCTAAATTATCGAGTATTACTATTCACGGCAGTCATGGAAATTGCTCTCAAATATGGATTTCAAAATGCAATAAACGGCTGCGTGCGGAATAGTTAGTGGATACGAATTGTCGCTGAGAAAGCATACGAGAGAAGAAGAGAGAGAGAAAGAGAGAGAGAGAGATTTACGTTTATATCGGAATCAAAATTACGAGATTCAAAGAATCATATTCAGAGTCATACAAATGTAAATCACAATCAATCATGTTATAAAGATTTTTGTTACGTCATCTCTCGACCGCGGCACCGACACTGACCGGAGACTAAGATTAAATTTACATTTCTGTGAGAAAATTTGTAATATTCTCTTATCTCCTCGCGTTATATATACGTATATAGGTATGCGAATCTCATTGTGAGAATGTCAGTAAATAAATGTAATAGAAAATTATCGTATCAATTTATGCGAAATTTTGTACGATAAAAATCATAAATAAAAAACCTTTTAGTAATTTTTGGGACTTAAGTTTAACTTTTAGATGTTATTTTAGCCGAGATTAATCTCATTGCTTGACGGTAATAACTTGGAATATATATATATACATACATATATATATATGTATATATAATATACATATATATATATATATATATGTATATATATATCGCAGGGCTTTTTACCTTGGAAAAAACTCGATTGCATTCTATAAAATTATACCTTGTTTTAATGAATATGAAATAAGTCCGCGGCAAATGCACTAGCTATTAACTATGCTGGGAGTAATTGCCGTCTCCTTGTGAAATTTCGCGCGTCAGCGTCGTGCACCAACTCGTCTGCGCGAGAGACAAATTAAGAGAGAACCAAATAGTCCACCGACACGGCTCCGTTTTTTTCACTCATATTTCATTAAGCTAGAGCAACGCCAAAGGAACGCCCGTGCATGTGGGCGCGTCGTGTATTTATTTCAAAGAAAATATACTGATTTATATATGTATACTCGTATATACATATATACCTCATTGGCTCACTTGGCTGATATAACCAACGAATCCCGCACGATATCTCATTTATGAGAGACGCGGAATAGTCCGTATAAAACAAGATACGATTGCACAACACACAGTGCGTCGCGGAAAGTCGCACACACTTGAAATTTTTCTGTCGCTACAGCGAAGAACAGCTCTAGCGTCTCTTGGGGGAATTAAACGATATTGAAAATAGATATAAAAGATATATATATAATTACTAACACGATAAAAAGAACACGATCAAATTAAACACTTCGCGTCTGTACAATCGACACACTGCGTCGCGATTATTGTATTATCGACAAAAAACGTTCACTGTCTCGCGCGTTCACTGTCCCACTTAACCGGGAATATTATTCGCCGAGTTTTTATTTCGACCGCAGAACCCGATCTGGTTCATAATTCTGAGTACAGTCGCGCCGCGCACGCTACAAAGGCGCGCAAAAAAAAGTGTCAGTTACAACGAAATTCCATTAGCGTCAGTTTTCACCGCTTTTAAGTATTTCCTTTGAATTTCTCTTGCTAAACCTACCCCGGCAGTGCTTGCGCAGGTGAGTTTACGTTCAAAGCAAAACGGAATGAGAGCGGATATATTTTTATGTCTACTCGCGACTCATCTTCCCCGCACTCCTTTTTCCTCTCCCATCCGACGCGATTACAAATTATTAAACGCTTAACGTTTTCGCCCGGCGAAACGCAGTCCGCGCGGCGCGAAAGCGCCCGGAGACCGCTATAACGTTTTGTTCTGACAAAGACAGACGGCATGACGTACCAGGCAAAGGAATATAAACGCAACACTGGTCACTTCTTCTTCGGTACTATGTCATGCAGTTTCTCCCGTTTTCCCAGTCAAAAGCGAGAATTAATGTGAACATCACGGAAGAGATACGTGGCGCGAATTTCTTGAATTTCGCTCCCGCATGATACATTTCGAGTTGAGAAGCGACCGAGGTTTTACATGGAAAAGCGTATAAAGAATTTTATCGCGGCGCAAAGTACACACATAAACATACACATATACACAATGCGTTAAGAAACTTCAGGGGTTCAGGAAACTAATTAAAAAGAGTACAAATTTATATATGGAAAACACGATAAGAAAGAAAAAAACGCGATAAGCCGAAAATAATTCTTCATCTGCAAAAATACTCATATCTCGTGGAAAAACATGTTTCGTAATTACATAGTTAATTGCTTTTTGTATCATTTTATGAATTTAAACTATTTCCGCGAATCGATATCATTCTCCAAAATAAGCATCTATTGCACGTTTCGGCTTGAGGCAAAAGTGGCGCGATGCCGCGTTGACGCTGCAATTGGAAAACGTTTCGATCGGCGACGTTTGGTATGCGGCAAATGTCGGGATTGACCGCGCGCAAGTCTTCGGTGGATCAAAGCAATTGGCGTTACACGAGCGGTTGCGCCGCGTGAATTACCAAACGGGATCGCGCGCGTTGAGGTTGAATCTCGGGTTTAAGGGACGAGAGGAGGCGCCCAATGGACCGAAACGAGAGAGTGAAATAGAGAGCGCGCGCAGGGCGGAAGAAGTAAAGCGGAAGGAAGAAAGAGAAAGAGGTTGGGACATCTTGACGTTCGACGATTCAATCAACGCAGCACATTGTCGACGTCGTAAGGAGGGAGAGGTTGGAGAACGTCACCCGTCGACGGATATTCCCGGGGTCGAGATATGAAAAATGATGTCTGACGGCAAGGAGGATGAGAGGAAGAATACGTCCTTTCTAACCGAAGGATGTTTGACAGATATCCCGAGCGTTATCCCCCCGAGCGTGTTGCGGCGCGCCGCGGGTTAAAAAACGCCTATAAGCAGAAACGCATATATATTAGCTCGATATCAGCTGGCGAGACATCCGAGTGTTGCCGCGCGGAAATTGATCCGCGTTTATTTCGGCTCGATTCGATCGTTTTGATTTATCGCGAGAGAGAGAGAAAGAGAGAAAAGGAGAGAAGTAAAAGCAGAGAGAGTTTCTCTTTCCACTTCGATGATCTTCGCAAAATTCTTATCTCATTTCACGTTCGTTCTTGTTTCGTTGACAGAAAATTAGCTCGATAAACACTTGATAATAAACAATATGGGACAAATATTAGCTTTTAATATAATTAAGATAGAGAAATTTCTTCCTGTCTTCTCGCCTTATACAAAGATTTATTGTGTACGCCGGGCGGGGATTTACTTTTGAAATTCGTTCGCGACAGATGTTTTTGAATAGCATATCGATTTCGCTATATGTGGAAAGAACTACGTGTGCTGCGATTTGCCTTATGGACGCGCCGCTGCAGCTTCTCGAATTTTACGCAGTCAATCGAGACTATAGAGCCACTCGTATTTTTCAGTGAAAGGAAAACTCTCGCAATTCGTGCGATATGGATAACATACGCGTATCTGTGTATGCGTGTGTGTGTGCGTGTGTATGTGTGCAGTTTCTTTTTGCGGATTGTTTTTTGCCGCTCGTGGCGAACCAGTTATTCTGTAATCGATAAATACGTTCTGGAAACATGTTATATTTGGAACTGTTATATTTTTTAGCATCTAGATCTCTACAAGCGAGCCAGAATTTGTGTTTGTAAATTTAAGAGTTTTTATCGTTTTTTGTGCTTTTTTTTTTCTTATTTTTTGAAAGTTGAAAAATCCTCGCACACGAGTTTCGGAAATATGAAAGACTTTGTTTAATTAATTGTGATATAATGAGGTTCTTAATAGCGTTCTTAATTGCTGTTGTTTCGAGAGATTGACGGACACATTTTTTTTTTTTCGTTTTTTTTTTTTTTTAATCGGGCACCTTTAATCATCCTTTTCTTGATCGTAAGAAACATCGGCGAAACACACATAAAACACGCTGTCAACGTCGTTCTCGCGATAACTTATAACTTATCGGCTTCGGAAGTACAAGAATACGCCGCGGGTTATTACTGACCTACTCAGCTTAACGGCGAACAATATCAGAAGTACGTTTACTTCCGAGGCTGATAAGTTTTCGATCGCTTTAAGCGAAATAACGTAATGCACGACGAAAAGACTGTTTGTTTTGAATAATGAAGCAGTTTCGAGTTTATTATAAAATTTCAAGTTTGTTGCGAGAGCAAGCGGGAAAGACTTTTGAGTTATAGGGGTAGAGGACTTATAACTTAAGCACTCAATTTATGATGTATACTTGGCCGAAGGTATAAAACGCTTTTAATAGATTGCGTCAAGTTAAATAGCCTTCACAAAGTAACACGTAGTATCGAGTCTTGCAGATAGTAACTTTATGATATATTTCCTCTTCCTCGCTATGTACGTATTTCTACGTAAGTTTATTGCGTTTACGTAATAATATAATATCTAATATATCTAGTTTGTAACACAGCTGTAATTTATCAGATTTTTGAAAAAGTAACACAAATTTGTCTCGATCGATAGTGCTTTAAAAAATTTCGCGCAACTCGCACGAAGTTCCCAGCAGAGATCCTCTTATTCCGCGCTTCCGCGATAACACGTTTTTGTACATGCGAAACATGTCGTCGCCGCTATTTGTATTCGCCCCCGGTGATAGGAAGATACTACACGAATAGATACGCAGACCATTTATCACGACGGTTGCCTTTTTAATCAGCGACGAGAGCGCGCGCGGCGCTCTCGAGAAGATGCACAGCTTACGCGTAAGTAGCGCGAAGGCACTTCTTATTGCGCATAACCAGGTTAATGGTAATGCGCTAGACAAATAAGCAAAGCGCGCGCGCGCTCGCGTCAGGGGAATTACGTATCTGTCCGTTCACGGGAGCGCAAACGAGCGGGGATGGCAGCGCGCAGCGTTATCTGTATTTGACATTCGTTACGATGATTGCCTTTGTAATTAGCGTCCGTGGTTGACGAGCGATTACAATTAACAGGGCATTCCTTGTTTAGGCAAAACCCGTTCAATCGGCTCTTGTTGGCCTCATTAATGTGATCGTGTGTTTTGTCCGCACGAGGGGAGAGGCTTGATGGTGGTCGTAAAACGTCGAGCCAAAGAGAGACGGGCAGGGACAATGGGAAAGAGACGAGGGAAAACAGGAAAAGAGAGGAGAGGAGGATAGTTGAGTACTTGCAGCAGAGGAAAGTGAGCGGGGAGTAAGCCGCAGAGACGGACAATAATTATGCCGATTGTGCCACCGGGGCTAATTATCCGTCTGTACAACTTGCATCGAATTCGCCGAACTATTTCGTTCTCTGTCCATAACAAACTTCGACGCTGCGGACAGATGCTTATCTTCGCGTTCTCTGATAACACGTGCAACTAAACAGTAACTGGACCCGGATTTAAATGGCCTTGATGTTGCTCGGACACACGTTGTGGGACGAGACGGCGTTCGACAATTCTGTGCGAAATATTTGCAAAGTACATATGAGATATATATTGTATGTATATACATAAAAAATATATGTACTGATGATCAAAGTCTTTTCAATGATTTTTACTCTTTTAGCCTTTTTATTCTCTTAAAATTTTACACTCGAGCAACTTGCTACCGCATTCATTTTTCTTTCTGCATCGTGTATATCACAAACATTCGCATTCGCGAAATACAAACGTAATTTGGCAAATGACAGTTTAATTAAATTGATGCGCAACCTTTCCATCAAACTATACACGCGAAACAAAAGGACATTTATGTTCCATTTTGCAATCTTCAATAAGTAATAAATGTGGATTGTAACATTTTTTTATATTAAATTTATAAAATACATTTGTTTTGTCGAAATTGTTTTACCGTTTACAAATTTTATACATAATTGCGAGGCCGCGATATTAGCGGAGCGAAAAATTGTTCTTCACAAAAAACATGCTAGTTATTATTATTTTTTTTTTTAATTTTTTTTTTATTAAAGAAAAAGATTAATTTGGAACAGAGTCCGTGCAATGCTTTATTATAATCTTGAATGTAGTTTACGCCCCACGGGATATTAACGCGGGAATAAATTTTTAATTGCGGCAACAAGGGCAAAACAAAATTGAGCACTAATTGAATCTGTCTGTCGTGTGAATATAGTGATTATTAGCCTGGAAATATCAACGCAACCGCGTTTTTACAACACACAGGGCAGAACAAGGCTCGTTCGGCGCGATAAAATACTCTCAATATATACACGAGTAAGCAGGTTATGCATTAAAATCAAACGCACGGGAAATTAACTTCGAAATATGTTGAAGCATAAATTTATTTTTTTAAGAAGTACACGTACTATCATAAAATAATAAAACTCGCGCGCGCGCGCGTGTAAAGAGGAAAATATGCTAAAACATCAGCTTTCTGTTTTCTGTTAATATCGTTTGCCGCGTGGATTATGCGTGCCACGTGTAGTTTAAAAAAATTTTTCTCCTACCACGTATCCCCGCTATTTTTTTCAATTTCAGTATATACGGCACGTGCGTGCAACAACGATCAGAAGAGCGAATGACGTGCGTTAGACGTTTTAACCGCGGGCGTTATGCAGGCGTGATTATTACCATACCACGCGGGCGTCCATACGATAACCGCGCGCTTAGAATTTTCCAATATTTACACCACCCGGAATATTCAACGTTTTCCGTGCACGCGCCGCTAGAAAACTTGAATAAGCCAATGCTTGTTGTGCTACCGCGGCCGCGCGCGTTTAATGTATTTGCCTTTAATGCTCACGAATAACGTGCTACACGCGGACGCGCACCGCCGCCGATTTTCGTGTATATGTTTAATGATGCTTTGTTTTGCGAATTAGCAATATATGACGCACGCTGCCGTGTGTGTATCACGTGTGGTATCACAAACAGTAAATCTCTTCTTCTCTCGCACGCGCGCGCGCCGTGTATACACGTGTACGCGCGATAGTGTATCACTTGCGCCTTGCACAAAAAACATCCGAAATTTTTCATTCAATTTGTTTTATGTGCGCGCGTCAAAAGAGGAAGAGCGCGCGTCAAAAATACTGAAATTACATATTATCTCTGAAAAATATAACGCGCGCAATCGGTCTCGATAACGCGGTTAAATCCGCGAGTGCGGCGTCCGCGATTAAAACACCGTATTCCGCTTTGTAATTCGCGCAACATTCAAAAATTCGATTTGATTATCGTTCTTCCGACATTACAAATCACGCGGAAGTGACGATAATATGAACTCGCGTGTATGATAAATATGTTTCTATATCGCCGATTAATTGATTGACGTCAAAATTAAATTACAGAAGAGCGCGTTAAAACGTTGCTGCGCATTACAGATTGTAAGTGCAGATTGCGCCGAGAATTACACACGACACATCGGGTGAGGTGATTCTCTCTTCCCGATTATTATATATCGGAAATTCGCTTGCGCGCGGCCGCGGCTTGTTGAAATATTTGAGCGCGCGCACACACACGCTCAAGTTGTACACAGGCCGCGCAAATACGAATCACCGTCTTTTCGTTTTTTTTCTCGCGAACAAGTATAATTACGTCGTCGTGTACGCGGCCGCGCGCTACAACGCCGTCCGAGAAAATACCATTTTTTATTCATAACGCGCGAAACGCCGTGCGCGCGCGTTTGAAGAACGTCTCCTTCTTCAGACACGACGATATTCAGGCGATATCGCGTAACAGTCGGCGAGTATGTACACGTCGCCGTAACGTAGTTTTAATTTCACATCGCGTTGCGTCGCGCATACGTTTGTATATACGCGGCCACTTCATGCCCGCGATTTTTACATTTTTTTTTAAATTTTCTCAGAAGCAAACTTTTTAATCGCGGTCAACAATGCTAATGAGTATATATAATTAACTCGTGTTTCCGAAAGTTGTACACAGCTATTTTCATCGTATATGTATACCGTCCACTTGGCGGAACGTTTTTGAATAATATTTGCAGCAGAACGACACGCACACCGCGCAAGCACAATATCCGCATGTATTTACACGCGCGCAATCTAATTATTTAAAAGCACTTGCGGCAAACGGCAGCGACAATTGACACGATTTCTGTGTCCCCCCAATTAGTCAAATAAATATAATAATATCGCATGGAGATGTGTAACGCGCGCGCTATCGTCATCGGTGAAGTGCGGTTTTTGTCAACAATTAAGGACCGTCGTAAATAAACCTCGTTAACTCCCGGCGCAGCAAATGTTGCGCGAAAAATCTCCGAGTAAGTGCGGAAAATATATGTGCCGGGACGTTATATTGTATCGCGCGATATTCAAACATATTGGCGTGACGTTTCTCTCTCGCGTCGCTTACATGCACGGGTGACGATTGCACGCGAGAAAAGAAATCGAAGAAAATGGGATGAGCGATCGTCTTTGCGTGCACCCTCGAGGAAGGGGAGTGGGAAGAACTTGCCGGAGTCATTTTTCACCGCGAGTCCGAGTCGCGAAACCGCCCCCGCGCGCGTCTCTCGGCGAGAGATATCTCGCGAAATTAAAGAAGTACCCGCGGATACTTTTCGTACTTGCCGCAACTGAAAGGATTAAAGCGCGAGAGTGTTGCGAAACGAGGGAAAGGAGAGAAGAGTGGCGAGGAAAAGTGCCCGAAAGGATGGGTATACACAGGTATCGTCTCGTGCAACCGACTGACGTAAACGAAAATAAAGAGTCGCCGCCGAGTTCTGATTTCCTCTCGTCGCTCTTTCACAAACCTTCTCTATCTGGCTGTCTCTCTCTCTCTCTCTTTCCTCGGCAAACTCGAGGCACGTCGACGGCACGTCCAAAGCAGAGAACACACAGTACCGCTACGCGAAATACGAAAGTGTTGCGTCCCGCGCCCTTATGACGAGATGCGGGGGTGTGAGAGATTTCCGTGGCGTTTATTCAGACGCGCGCCCGCGAGAAAACGCGCCCGCGGCAAGATTACAGTGACGTGCAATTATATCGTTACCGCGAGACGAATCATTTGTAAAAGCGCGGGATGCCGCGCTGCTACTCGCATTCCGGTTTTATACGCGAACTTGAGTAATTGCACTCGCACACGTACGAAACACCGCGAGCGGAATGAGGACAGATGACGGCGTTTCGCATTATGCGCCTTCGAAACTCTTCATGCGTGCGTAACACGCGCGTGCACCGATATCCGAGAAGAAGAAAAGCGAAAAGTAAGAAAAAAAAAACACAAAATATATGCACGCGCGTTACAGAAGCCGCACACGCATACACACTCACATACACACATCTCCTCTGTCAACTCCGGAGAGCTTTCCGCCCCCGTCTTGCGCACACAATTTACAACCGCCCTATGTTCTCCCCTCGCGCCTCTGCCGCTGCTTTCTTCGTGCCACCCGCTCCAGTACACTCCGGCACCTTCTTTTTCCGAGGTTTCTTTCCTCGGCGGACGTAACCACCGCTTTTCCGCTCTTGAGAGTCCGTTCTCTCTGGAAAACGCCTCTCCTTTCCTCGCAAATAGACTAGCGCGGACGCGACCGCCTCTCTCCGCCTGTCCAGCGCACGTGAGACACGTGGCGGGTTTACGCGACTGTACGCGACACACATCGCCTACGGTCCGAGCGAGCTCGCGCGCGCGAGCTAAAGAGACGACACGCTCTAAAACGGGCGTCGAGTGTATTACGACTTCGGCTGTAACAAGAAGTTCCTTTTTTTGTCGCTCCCTCCTCGACGCTCCTCCGTTACCTCCTCCTTACTTCTTCATTCCCCGCGCTCTCTCTTTATGTTACGAGCGTAGTTGGTAAGCGTCGAGCACATTGTCGGTAGCACTTGGACGATGAGACGCGTTGACAGCTTCCGCGATGAGGACGGGAGTGTGAGAGCGGGGAACATAGAAAAGGGGGATGGCGCCCAAGGAAAAGCGGAAGATTCGCAACATTCATAAATAAAACCGCGCACGCCGCGTCGTTCCATCGAGATCTTTATCTTTCCTTTTTTTGTTCTCGTTTTCTTTCTTTCTTTCTCTCTCTCTCTCTCTCTCTCTCACTCTCTTAAGAAAAATAAGTACACGAGGAATACCATCTACTTTTTTAATGAGATATCTCGGCTTGGTTCCGACGCGATCTACAAAAGCGATAAATGTGTCCCGAAGAAGCGCATTCCGCCCGTATTCCGCGGCTATTGGATCGGATAGATAGAAGAATCGCTTTTACGGAAAATGGTACAAAACGCGAAAGCGGCAACCGGGTCGCGTACATTATCATTCCGTTTGATTT
Organism: Pseudomyrmex dendroicus; assembly: GCA_014825645.1. NCBI lineage: Eukaryota > Metazoa > Arthropoda > Insecta > Hymenoptera > Formicidae > Pseudomyrmex > Pseudomyrmex dendroicus. Next base: position 406 of record QVNZ01022093.1, on the reverse strand, counting down.
GGATTCCGTCTGCGATAGCTTTATACTCTGACATTTTTAGCTTTGACACTCTTTAAATGTTATTTGACTTCTGCGAGAGAGAAACTTACGCTGGTAATCACGAATATATTTTTTTATTGTACTACACATCTAGTTATACGTCTTTTTTTTGTCTATATTGTCTATATTTTGTATATATTTGATACGTTACTTAGATATTATTAGATATCTATTATTTTTCTGTTGATATTTTATATGCGAGCTTGGTTTTGTAAAGTTATTGCAAAATAATTTAAATCGGATTACCGGATTGCGACAAAAATTAATATTATTATATTAATTTTTAATTAAGCTTTTATATCGATGTTCTAAATTTTAAAGAATTAGTTTCGGGAGACTCGACTCGCTCTCTTAGTTTTTAGTTTCG
>QVNZ01022091.1:0-11750 GCA_014825645.1 Pseudomyrmex dendroicus | reverse complement strand
GTTTGTGAACACATTTTTAGAGAAGAATATAATTGCGGTCGCGCTTGACAACAAACGTCTTAATTTTTTTGACAATTGTTTATTTTACATGAAAAAAAGCACATCGTAATTTTTTTTGAACAAAAGAACACGGCGAGTGCGTACTCTAGAAATATATAATTTCATCATCGCGTTCTACAAGCGATCGGCTCTCGAATCATATTTTATTTCACATTATGTTACATAATTTCGTAATCGTATTATATAATGCAGTAATAATTATCTTAAGCTGCGTGTGTCTCGAAATGCCACTAATGAACGCGCCGATCGAAAGAAAAAAATAATCTTGTCGAATCGCGAAAAACGTGAGAGCTCTCTCGCGATTACGATAATAACACTTGAATGAACTTCAGCATCGATCATTCTAAGAGAGTTTCGAACTCCCTCGCGTCGATGCGCCAAAGCGGAGAGAGAGAGAGTTTAAGGTTTATCGTGTTAAATGGTAGACTCTTCGGGGACTCTCCTTCGGACAATCAACTGCCGAGTCGTGACGATGATGATCGTTCATGGTCAATCGCAAATCGAGAGCTGCATCGATTGCTAAATCGATTGTGGAACGAATTTTCAAACGACCTCAAAGGCAGCAAACCCGATCGGAGATGATCTGTCCCAAGTGACCTTTCACGCTACACTCGTTCGATTGCGAAATCGAAATCGGGCAATATCTAATGATTGCGCTTCTCGAGGATTACAAGCCGTGGAGACTCGTTGTCGCCAATCTTAGGATTTTTCCGGGCCGATCTCTTTTCAATCAATTTTTATTGATTGAAAAGCGAACTGAATCGAATCTCCAATAACCACAACAGCTTAGAAAAAGAAAGAACTACAACAGGTTTTACAAGAAATTAAAATTAACTTGATAATTTCTTGAAAAACTTGTTGCAGTTCTTTTGCATAAGTTAATTAAAATCGGACTTAGATTACAAATATGTTTGTTTTGTTACATTTGTTTTTGTTAACTACTTACAAATGCAAACTTACTACTTTTACTTCGTAACTGCTTTCAAGTGCAACCGCGATATCGCAAATAATTCATTACATAATTGAATATTAAATAATATGCACAACTCGCGCAACGTGTTTTAGCGATACAAGAAATAATAAAAAATTGTTGACTCGGTAAACACTTAGAGGAAAAAATCGCAAGGTTTTTAATTTTTAATTACAACGATCGGCGCGCAATATAATCTGAAATAATCATTCAGAATAATCTAAGTGCATTGTTCTTCCTGCGCGAGCAGGTTTCGTGACGGCGGTCTTGTGCAACGTTCAGCGGAGTCTTGAACATGAAATTCCGAGGAGGAGCTTCCTGTCACGCAGAGCGATCGCCTAAACGATATCTTCCGCACATTCGATGACGCGCGATTAATTAAAACGCTCGCTTCCGCAGGAAGTACTTCGATCCGAACGAAGACGGCGCGTTCGATAGTTACGGATCCGCCGGCGGTCAATACGATCCGTACGAGCACGTGACGGGTGAGTAGTACCACATTCATCATTCTCGATTGATGATATTTTACTTATCCTTGGACAATCTTTGAATTTAACATCTCTGGATTTTTTGCAGCCTTGTAATATTTTGAAGAAGTGTGATTTTTAACGTTCTTTAATTTATGGAAATTTTTGTCCTTCCAGTCTTGCAATTGTGTCTACGTTTATGGCGAGTTTTAATAAGCACACACAAGTTTTACAGCCTTCCAACTAAAATAGACACTGAATTATTCACTTTCGCATTTCGTAATTACTTTTCCTCTTGTGAGATACGTATTATATTCTCGCAGGACACAATTATTTTTTGCATTTAATCCTACGCGTAATGACGAAAGGAAAATCTATGTCGCGACGTCGATAATTACAAGACAGTCTTGTGATGACACACGCGCACACACACGAAGAGAGTCGACGGTTTTGTAAAAATTGCGATTTTATATATTTCGAAATTATCTCTCCACAGTGTAAAAAAATACTATCCCCGTTATCTATTTCAGAAAGGCACTGGAAATGTCTCGTTAATTGCCATTTCTTTAACACCAATGAATATCAGTGAATAAATAATAATTTGTGTAATGAGGATTGTCATTCGCGTGAAAGGTGTATACGACGTTTATGTAAAAAACGTTAACCGGCGAATAGGTCATGCAAAATCCTCGCCGATTATGTACATGGATATGGCAAATTGCAGAAGTTATATGCGATAAGTGGCGAGGTCTTTAAATATCATAGATCACAGATTACGGCCTATTTTCTACGACCTTGATCGTCGCTCGATGATCTATGAAACTTGACGCGACGTGCTTTGACAACTAATTTTTCAACTTTTTTTTTTTGCGTCGCTTAAATAATCGTAATTTACATTTATTGAATTATTAACCTTTGAACATACAATTATTTATTACTAACAGTAGAAAATTGAGAAGATAATTATATGTAATTATATTCTACATTTTAAATATTAATTAAATTTATTTATTTATTAAATTTTAAATATAACTTTTGCAAATTTTATTATAAACTTTTTGACTAAAAATGTTCAATTTATCAAAGTGTTTGTACAAAGTTTACGTTTAAGAATTTGTCGATTTATGCAACAAATGCCAACTTTTTTGCGATTACAAATTGTAAAAATAGAAATATAGGCAGATTTATCAAAGTATTTGCGCAAAGTTTATGAAGAAGCTATTGATGTATGCAAAATGTATGCAAGACAAATGCCACTTTTCTGCGATTTACAAATGGTAAAAATAGAAACAATTCATCAAGATCTCCTAGACCACTCTTTGATCAAAGCTGGAGACAGCTGTAGATGTTATGTTTGATTGGAAGTAGAAACAGCTTGTAGATGTTACGTTTGATTGCCGTAAAAGGATGGATGCGTCTGTTACTTGTTTTTTTCAGATCTATCTGACATTAGGAAAAATGTGCCGGGTGAGCCAGGCGTCGACTATCCCGCCTACACGACATTACCTCAGACGGGATTCACGTGTGAAGGACGTTCACGTGGTAAGCACACGAATAAATTACCCAGTCGTTCCGTCACATGCATCTTCAACGTGCACTATAATGTGTACTGACATCGTTTTCGCTTCGGGTCACGTGTGAAAGTGATTAACGTAACATGTAAACTTTATTATGACATTAAATCTTGATAGATTTCTGATTGCAAGTGAGATGTGTTGCTAAATTGGGAAACTGATAGGTGTATACCATTAAATTATTCTCTATTATAATCCTATTTTGGATGATCAATCGCCGTGAAATAAGATTTTGTTTTCTAAAATCAATTGGCGTCGAGCTTGTCATTACTGATTTCTCAATCAGTCGGGCAGATGCACCCGGAGAACGGATCGTTATTCTTCCGATTGTCATTACCGATAATGACACGTAGTGAACACTTAATTCGATTTAAGTCTCTACGCTATTAGGCCATCGATGCTCAGCGACTCGCCTCTGACTGTAAATATTAGATAATCCGATGAGGAAAGATGGAATGTGGAAAAAAAATACACCGCACCAATGTGACACACTGTGCGTAATTATGTAAGAAACTGCGAAATCTACGAGGATCGAAAGAAATATATCTGATTCCTGATCTTCGTAAATATTCATTTTTTTTCTGAGTTTTGCTAAAAATTTCTGAACGTTTTGCAAGAACTTTTTTTTAACATGTACATACATTAAAATATTGAGAAAATGTGTGTAACACGGTTTTTCTTTATTCGAAACATTCGGTTCTTCTGTACTAAAACATGTTTGAATTCTTAAAAAACAATTCAAATCAATTTTTGTCAAGTATATATTGCGTGATTACGCAATGGAAATTAATTGTTTACATTATTTAGTTAGTATACTAAGTAAGTAATGGTTTAATAACAATAAAAATTTCAAGAAGCGTTTCCTACCTTGGATGTCAAAGAAACCTTATGTCTCATTAAAACTGAATAAATTTACGAACATACGTAAATTTATTGATTTATGCAAAATGTATACAACTGTAAATCTCCAATAAATCTAAAAAAAAAGTAGTGTCATAAAATATTTGTTTCCGATTGCTCAATAGGCTATTACGCCGACGAAGCAGCCGGGTGTCAGGTATTCCACGTGTGCCACGATGTTTTAGTATCCTCCTTCTTGTGCCCAATCGGCTCGACTTTTAGCCAGAAGTTGCTCACGTGCGACTGGTGGACCAAAGTGGACTGTTCCGCCACCGGCAGATATCTCGAAGTGAATCGCAACAACTATCAGATCGACGACGACGAGATGATTCGCAACGCGTACGCGATGATCAGCCTGCAATCCTCCGCCGAGGACGTCACTAAGGACGGTCTGGTGGATCCCGACAGCGGCGCCAGGATTATCGATTACTCCGTACTCGGCGGAAGGACTGTGACAAGTTACACGCCCGTATCGTTTCGCGGAATCACGGATTATCCCGCTGTGGACACGACCGGGAACGACCTGCCGAGCGGTTTCGAAGACTATCAGGACAATCGACAGGTCCTCAACTATAATCGTTTCCAACAGAAGAGCACGAATCCCACGTATCAAAACAAATTTCATCTCGAAGGCAAAGGACGGTCACCGTATCACGCAGCTGCGATTATTAGACAAGATTATCAGGATCAATCCAGAAGCAACGAACAGTTTCAGGATGATTATCGTAGACCCGACCCCGGATTCACCAATCAGCTGCAAACGTCCTACGCGCCCACCGTGCCGACTGTCACCACCACCACCAGAAGATTTTACTCGCCCACGGTACCGACGACTTATCGACCTTCAACTTTGGCCTATAGCAAGCTGGATCTGATCATGGATGGCTCCGATCATCTCTACGCGCACAGCAAGAACCCGGCGACTCCACCTACGATTTCTCATCGGGACGACGATGAGAAAAATGCTGATTTGAGAGAGAGTGAAACCAGACACGACAATCCGAAGACATCGGAGAACGTTAGAGATAATCAAAACGACGACGTTGCTCGATCCAAGAACGACGAGGTGCATCTCAACTTCGAGGAGAAGAAGTCGGAGACGAGTTTTAGAATCAACTTGACCGCGATTAACGAAGATGAAGTGTTCAGACAACAGAACGACAGACCGGTAATTAGAAATGATGATTACGAAGAGAGCCTGGAAGACATCGAGACGAGAGACAGCATAGGAATTGCTCGAGCGCTGAATGATCCTGACAGGATCAGTGTACAGAATCAAAATCCTGTGGAGGAAACTTTGAAAGATGAACAAAGACGTCTGAGCGGTTCATCGCAGGCACACACAATTCATTCTTCAGGATCGTCTTCTGCAGATAATTTGTCGCAAACGTTGAAGAATATCTTCAACGAAACAAGCGACGATCAGTCGACGGAAGATTACGAAGACGTCACAAGCTCGACGACGAGAATTTACGAAGAAAGAGCGTTCACGAGAAGCTTCGGCCACAGAACGACTCCGTTGCTGAGGAACTGGCAGCAGAAAGATGTCGATACTGTGCAAGCCTCGACATTTTCCGTAACTGCGAAACCTACGATAAGCACAAGCGATGTTGATGAAGTTGATTATTCTTCGTCTAATGGCAATCAGACAAGCGAGGACGAAAATTCGTCGTTGAATAAACCAATCTCTAGCTTCAACGACGAGTCTGTGCCCAGATTACACCTTAATTTCGAAGTTCCTCAACCGGCTGAGTTCCTGAGGCCTCCGGCGGAAAGTTTTCTAATCAACGTTCCCGAAGAAGAGACGCGTTATGCAACGACCGATCAGAATTCCAAAACCACTTGGAGTCTTGAAACAACCACGCAATTTTCCGTCACACCCGTTGAAAATATTCAAGATCAATCGCCGGTATACAATACGAACGTCGAAGAACAATCGTTAGTTGATTACGTGAACGAGAAGTTGTCAGAAGCAACGAATTTAGAAGTTAATCCAACCACACAAGTGACTCCTAAAGTATCCACGCCCATTCCGTGGCTGGTTTCTTCTTCGTGGCGGGATCGATCAGTCGTCGATTCTCCCGCGACAGACATCGTTCCGCCATTTGCGAGTCAAAATGATCGTTTTGGTGACCCCGTCCCGCCGAATGAAGAATCGGCATGGATCGATCGGACGGAACGCGTGGATGCGAAAAACACGCGGAATTCTTCGACAACTTCGAAGAAGAAGACCAACGCCGAAGAACCGATTCTGATTCGATACGATATGGGATTCCACTTGAGCATCAGAGACGCCATCAAGGCTCAGGAAGAAGCGAGAACGGTTTCGAGAACGCTGTGCCACTCTTCGGCGTCCGACAAGCAAGACGGATCCTGCGAAACGAGTTCCGTTGCTCCGAAAACAAGTCCCGTCGCGAGTTCCACGGCGAGCGTAGAAGAAAAGACAGTCTCGATCGGTACCAGAGCGACTACGAGATTCCCGGAACAACTGACTTTTTCGGCTAGCTCGAGGTTGCCCGAAAAATCGGTAACAATCGTCCGTAACGAATTTTCAACTTTCACCACGCCACTTCCAGTTACTGTCAGCAGTAACATCAACACGGAGAGATCCACGTTGAAGACAATTGCGTCGAGAAACGTGCCGCAATCGAATCGTCAAAATCTGGAAGAGAAAGCGAAAGAGACGGAAAGTACTTCGCTGCGCTCGACCCGTCCGGGATCCTTAAAACAGATCAAAGGGGCAATTGACAAACACGGTTCTCCGTACGAGGTTTCATTAACAGTTAAGAAAGATGAAGATCTGGACTCGACAGTCGGTGATGATTTCATTGGCCGACTGGTCGCTCAGCAATCGGTTCCCGCTTCGAAGAAACAGCTGGACTTCGAGATTATCAAGTCGATCGAAACGAAAGATAAAATTGTTATTCCGCAAATACCGTTTCCCGAGACCATTCACGCGCTTCCAGACGGAGAAAACATCAGTGCTCCCATCAACGATACGATCTACGATCTACCCGGAGAATCGGACGTGAGCATGTTGAGTCTTGTTCAGCTAATGGCGGAATTGTTGAAACTGGATCGCTTGCCACGACCGTTTTCGATGAAGGACTTTCACAGCGCGGATCTGGGGGACTCTTTTGATCTTGATCTTGACGAACCGTCGTTCGCTACGGCAAATCCACTTTCGGATCGTCATTCGCAAGTCAAGACAACAACATTCGGAAACGCAAAAACGGTTAATTTTGATACTTCGAAGATGTCGGCCAATACCGCCAAGCCGAGGGTATCATCGAGTTCAGATCGGAATGAACCATCATTCGTCACAGCGAATCCGCTGTTGGATCATTCGCAAACAAAAGCACCGTTCAGAAATTTTAAAGCGTCTAACTTCGATATCCTGAAGACACCTGTCAAACCGAAGACACAACCGAATCAGAACAATCCATCGTTTGACACGACAAATTCGCCTTCTTTCGACGATACTTCGAATACCAAGATTCCTCTTGAATCGTCTCCCGATGATTCTTCTAAAATAAATTCCGCGACCGAACTGAGAGCGATTCAATCGAAATCGGAAAACCGAACCATTCGACCGGTCCAGAAAGAGGAGATTCTGGAGCAATTGGCGGAGAACTTCGGTCAGCCGCTTTATCGCGACGATTCGATTCACAGATCGCTCGTTTTCGATCTGCCGCAAGTGCAGAGAAATTTGGACTTCGAGAGCGGTTTGCCAATAGACGAGGACGAGCGCGAGAGCAGCGAAGAGGAAAGTACGATATTTTCTACAACGAGAACGCCGACAACGACGCAACGGACGATCACAACGACGGAATCCGTGAGAACCGTTGTCGAGACCGAGTTCGTTCCTTCTCTGGGATTTTCCTTCGATACCAACGAGGGTCGCGAGGAATACGTCCAAGCGGTTCTGAAAGGACTGATCGACGAACACAACGGCGAAGGTGATAAAAAGAATGAATCGAGAAAGAATGTCGACGTCGCGCTATCACCGGACGAAGCACCAAAACCTGACACGTCGAAGCTCGAGAGCACGAAGAACGTTTGAGAAATCTTCAAAGAAAATAAGATATTTTTTAGACGTGTAATATTTTTTTTTGCCATGCTCGTTACGTATAAAAAAAAAAATCGTAGTTTTCTCCTAAAAGAAAAATTAAAATTAGAAGAATTGTAGTTAATAGCTAAAACTTTCTCGAGAAAACACACTTGTAATGTTTTATGTAATAACAGTGTCTTGCTCATGTATGGAAGACGGTATGGTATGTGTGTGTGTAACGAAGTGCGTGTAAGAGAATGTGCGTGCAAGAGAACATTACAGCTATTTTGTATAATCTCTAACCCATGATGTACCATATATTATTTTTTAAATATAGCTATATCTCTCGTTATATACAAGTTTTATCGATCAATAAATATCTGTTTACTCGGTATATTCTGTTTCCACACCGACAACGTTTATTTACCATGACACCAAGTCTGAGTGTCGAAAAGCGTCGGATTTCTAAAAAGAACGCGGTTTTATCTTTATTCAAAGTTAGAAATAAAATTGTATTATTTTTCTGAAAGCGAATTCTAAAACAAAGTACAGTAAAATAACACACGTATAGAATACACAGAGAAAGTAATTCGCGCAAAGAGTACGATTCAATTAAAGTAAGGGTTAAAAAGGTTACTTGTTAACAAAAACTTATTTTTTTGAAATTGAAATAAGTTGTTTATGAAATAAAATTAGCCTCAGTAAAATATATATAGGAGACTCAGAACTCTTATCAATAATATGGAAGAAGATAATGATAAAAATGAAAGTCGAGAGGAAAGTCCAATCGACGAAGACGATAAAGATACATATGCGATTGAAAATCGGTAAGTATTGCTCACGTATTAATCGATAACGTCATACTAAACTATTAAAAATTATGATATTTTGAAAATCGTATTTTCTATTAGTAAAATATACAATTTATCATATGGCATCGTTTAAACAGAATAAGATGGATTCGCGAAAGAGTCCTGACGTTTCTCGGACTGCCCGGGCAGAAGCATCTTTTTAATGAACTTATTAACGTAATGAATTTTTTTGATTAACCCTTCTTGACATATACAAGATTTACGGATTTGATACGAGAAGTAAAATCAATTAATTTATTGATTAGGCAAACAATCGATATTTTGAGGATAAGTTACTCAATTTTCTCATATTGGATTTATATGAAGTAACGGATATAGAAAAGAAGCTAATTTTCTTTTATAAGACTTACACCAGTGAGGTGTATTATGAAGAAGTTTCAACATGGGAGGAAAGTAAGCCAATCTCTTTTTTTTTCACGAAGAAAATGTTGCGTTTATATTAATATATTGCACCATTCTGATGTCAGTCTTCTAAATCTGAAATAATTTTCATATTTTATACGTGTATCAGTTTTAATACATAAAGTTTTACTATTTATATAATTTAAATGTATGGCGCTCGTGACTTTTCAAATCACCGCGCGAAACTAACAGCATTAACAACATTCACCTCGAAGAGCAGAACACACAGATTAACAAAAAGCTTCTGATAAAATCTTGGTGATTTTAAAAATGCACAGAAAAATTGCACCTTGCGTATAACGTGTGTGTTTCTCACATTGAAGATGCACAATCTCGAATTTACATTGATAATGTAAATTTAATAATACAAGACGTTTCATTAATAATAAAAATAATCGCCAAATTGTAACAATGTAGCCACGTCTCTGTGATATGTTTCGATCGACTCTGATCAATGTAAGAAAAAAATCGGTTAACAATTTTCCGACATTAGAAAAGGTGGAGGATGAGAAGAAGATAAAAAGGAGACCGAGGAAAGTTAAAAAAGGAAAAGGAAAGAAGGAGGATATCAATTCAGCTGTTAAACCTACGACAATGAGTCTGAGTACGATGCACGATTCAAGTATATCCGTTCTTGAAAAATCCAGAGAACCGAGCAGCGCACTTACCGGTCAGCTCTATCACGTTTTATCATGATTTTTATTTCCTTTTTGAAGAACTGTGTGATTGAATCACGTGATAATCATTCATTGATTTGCAGACAGTTCCGATTTTACACCGCCGTCCGGAGAAGAAGAAAAATACGTTCTGACCAAGGTTAGAAAATAAAATTAAAAAAATTTGCTTTCCGCGTAGTCGCACTTCAAAACTCTTTTGTGTTCCGCACAATCGCTCTTAGTTTAACTGTGCCGTTTCAATTTCACGGATGTTGTATTTGATATTAATTGTATCTCTAGTTTTAATTAAAATTCGTTCTTCTCTTTTCACTTCTGGAAAGAGAACTCGATTGTTAAGTCACGGCTAAATCGAATCATCGAGTGAAACCGAACCGTAAACAACGCGCAATTGCAGAAAATAGTGGAGAAAGTTCGCGAGATACCGGTGCTTCACATGATATGCGGCCACATCGACGGCAGCACAACCGATCTGCCGGACACCACGTTCTTTTACTTTATGCGCACCAGCGACGAGGGTGTACCCAGCTTCGACACCTACGAGGAGTGTTTGGACGAGATGCCGAGTTACATAGTGGTCGGTTCGCTCGGCGGGAGATTTCTAGCTTCTTTCAATAGCATGCTGGTCGAAGTAAGAAGAATCTGTCAGTACAATTGCGATACTTATTCGGTTAATGATCCCTTCACCGGATCGATCGTGTTGCAACAATTCTTTCGCAAATCCCCGATGTAAAATCGTTATTTCTTTAAAGAAATTGAATTATTTCTTTTACGTTTATTCGTTTTTAAACACATTTTAAAAGTTACATATCAAATCTTCAATATATTCGAGAAGTATTTACATATTTAAAAAAAAAAAAGAGAGAGAGAAAATTGACACATCTCTCGAAATATCTATACGTAAATAAATGTAAAACTGACAGGTATTTAAGCCATTGGTGGAAAATCAATTCAGAGGCCCGGATTTTGCCGAACGATGGAAAATAGAGAAGACGAAGGATGAGCCGTCTGTCGAAAGACTGGCATCCGCCGCGCTGGCGGAAGGCGAAGAGGTAAAATACAGGTCACTTCAAAAAATATTACACAAAGAAGAATCCGCAATTATATCTACAACTCTAATACATGACAAACATGTACAATAAATATCTTACGCTCTTTTACGTTGTTAAAGAGCGTAACGAGAAAACCATCGGCTTTTCGAAGAAAAGCTTCCGAATCTCGCATGATTTCCGCAACTCTCTTGCAAGACGAAGCGGAAGACGAGTTGGAAGATAAGATATCGATAGAAGACGAGAGAAAATCGCGTACGTCGAAATCGAAATCTGTTAGTACAATTAGTCTGAAGGAAATGAAGAAGCCGATGACCGAGCAGTGCAAGAAAGATATTTTATATCATCTCGACAATTTGATAAAAAGCGTGGAATGGTTAGCCGTGTTCTCTCAAACATTAATAATTACATAACTATATATTTATAATTATTTTCTAGTCGTTATTGATAGTTATAAGCAATTTTATTAATTTAGGACGCTGGAACACATTGAAAGCGACATTTTACTGACAATGCCAAGGATACCAGAGCTGAGCGATCCGGCGATGACAGACGAGATGTTATTGAAAAATAAAGATATTGTCGAACAAATGGAACAAGAAGTCATGTCGTGGGAGAAACACATACAGAAGGCAGATATTTCCACTTTCTTCTAAAATTCTCGCGAATTTTCGAAAACAATTACAGTAGTGCCTCGCGTATTTGCCGCATGTTTTCCTCAATATTTCTCT
>QVNZ01022090.1:0-14849 GCA_014825645.1 Pseudomyrmex dendroicus | reverse complement strand
TCGATATATATATCGCATATCGATATATATCGCATATCGATATATATCGCATATCGATATATATCGCAAATCGATATATATTGCATATCGATATATCGATCTTTTTTTTGTTTCTAATTGTCGATTCCAGCAAAGTGGTAAAACGACTTTTTTGTGTAAACAATTTTCCGTTTAAAAATTAAACGGAATATAATTATCTCGAAGTTATAATGAAGTAATGTTTTATGCATGAATATATACTATTATATTACAAATATATATTTAAATTACACCGCAATATTTTTGCGGAATTCTCTCGCAGCAAAGTTCTTATAAGGCTAGTCTCTTATAAGGCAAGTGAGAAAAACGCGAAAAACGGAGAATAAAAGACGTCACGCTGGTCTTCTCGCGGCGTTTCTCCCGTTCTGTTTCACAAAGTGCGTCAGATCGGACCGACATGATCGTCGGTGTACCTGTTAAATCTGACACGGTATGCGACGAGCGCGGACCAATCGATTATACCGTTTGGTAAGTCATTCCCGTGCAAACAAGTAGCTTCACGTCAGCTATGTGAACTCAAAGACATCGAGATCGATCAATGGCCCGCGCAACGGCGACGTCGGGAGTAATATCGAGTTGTTTGTTGTCGGTCAACATCAATTAAGCTGTCGACCGTATCTTGAGCTTCGCGGCTCACGACACGGGAATGATCGAACCTCTCTCTCTCTCTCCTCTCTCTCTAGCGATCTAAACGATCCCGTCTATCGACAGGTAGATGACGTATCTCCTCGAAATTGTTACGGGTAATACGATCGCCGCGCGCTTTCGCTTCCTATCATGCAGATTTATGCGGCATTAAAAGCTCTTATCCGAGCTGCTTCGGCAGCAAGCTTGCAGTCGTATACAATCACTTCTATCAAGAGAAAGAGAGCGAGAGAGAGAGAGAAAAAGATAGAGATCAGCCATCGTCATATTTCATGCTCTTTAATAATATTTCACTCACATCGTCGAGTTTCACTCACATCGTCGAATTTCGACCAATTCAACCGCTCGGATTACGAGCTTAGAGGAAGTGCAACCTCCTCTTGCTTCACCCCTGGTCGTCGCAATTGCCAATTGAGCTGAGCCGCGGCTTAAGTCGAAGATTACCATCATGTGCCATATGCGTGCCTGTCTGGTTATCTGCAGACGTGCGCTCTAATGCTTCTTCATCGACGTAACAGCTTCTCATGACCAATCTCTTGTCTCTCTCTTACATGTCACTTAGAAATTATTACTGATATATGGATGTAGCACATCGCACAATCGATTTTTATCGGTTTTTTTTGTGCCTCGATATTTTTGTGAAACATGCGTTCGGTATTTTTCGGAAAATACACAATATCTGTGGAATTTTACGAAATTGAAAACTGTGCGAAGTCTCAAAAACGTTCACTACATTTACTAAATTAACAATAACATACGTTCTGTATTGAGAATGTTTTTTTTTTTTAACAGTTCTATATTCTTCAAAAATTACTTTTATTTAAATGGTTGTGATCACATTTGGATTTTGGAATAATACATGGGAAGATGAGAGTGTTTTTAAAACGACGAGAAAATAACGAGAAAAAAGCTACAAACGGGGCAAAATAATAACTCACCTACCAGTCACGTAATTTCCCGGTAATTTTTCGCAACTCTCTTGCGCGCCTAATCCGCATTAATTCTTTATACCACTCTTCTCGAAACAAATGGCGAAAACTTGGGGACAGTCGCGTCTCCGTTTTCGTCGCTTTAACTTCGCGCGTGTTAAGCGGTCGCAACGAGGCGGCAAGCTAAGAAAACTCGGCGCGAGTTCTTCCTTTCCCGCAGCTCTATGCAAATTTCATTTCCAGAGCGTGTCTTAAAGACCCCCGCGAAGCCTTAAAGACACTCGCTCTATTCACTTTAATCGCGGCCTCTTAATTGACGAGCGTACACAACGCAAACGTGTAAAAACACGTTGTTTGCGAGACCTTCCGTGCACGTTAGCGACGTATAATTCGCCCCCTTAATGCTCGATTATCATGCATTATCTTGGCGCACGTGCAAAGCCCGCGGCGCGCGCGAAGAAGCGGAATGAAATTATTATGGGGGGCCCCTTTCACAGTTTTGTAGTCTATTGTAGCGGATGACTCGGTTATGTGTGTGCCGAGTACTCTCGCTAAATAATAACGTCGCGCTCTTGTATCAACTTGTTTGCGCCAAAGAAAATTCGATTAAATTGATGATTGTGAGCCGAGCTATATGCGCCAAGATCGATCGAAACGCGCGGTCGGATACGCGAAATCGCGACAAAAATAAGTTTTCGGCGCAAGTATTTTGAATAAAAATTCTGTAACGCGACTTTAGCCTAATTAGTACACATAATTCGCGATAACATTACGCTCCGCGTGAAGCGAATTGTTTCGTGCAACTTGTTATGATAAAGAAACTCGCAATTCGATATTATCGCATATATCTGCTTTATCGCGGAACATGTCTCGCCACGACCTCGTTAACCATCTCGGAGACCGCGAAATTCGATTAACGTATTCGTTCGTAATGTATCCGTTTCGGTCGGATGTAAGTCCAAAGCTCATTTACAACGACTGACAACTTTGACGTAGACAGCAACGCGAGGAGCTAACTCGTTACGTATACATAACATAGTTTGTGAATCCCGCCACGTATGTATAACTGCACTCGTATGCGCGCACAGATCAAACATTTCATTCGCGGGATAAATCTGATATAATTTGACAGTTTAAGATTGGAAACAATAGTTTCAATTTCTCGTCCTAACTCGCGGCGATAAAATGAGAAAATCCCATGCCGTAGAATTTTCTAATTTAGAATTTTCTAAATACAGATCGTCGAAATTTAAAATTTCTCAAACACACGAAAATGTTCGGGAAAACGGGAAACGTCGAAAGAGAACGATTGATTGCTTCGGCGCTGTAACAGAAATGGGTTTACAACACTGTCTGGCCGTTGACCGCAACTGTTTAAGTACGATCAGAACGAAAAAAAATTTGCTACCGTAGAGTTTCAATAAAAAAAAAAATAATTAAGTCGAAAAAAGAACTTTTTAACGCGTTTCTATACACGCGTTTTAAGATTCGCGTTCCTGAACAAACGCGATAATAAACGCTGCGACAGTTATTGTGAAGGGTCTGCGGCAAGCGATCGTTGGAATGTTCCTTTTTCAGCACAGACCATCTTTTATTTTTCCCGTGACTTGAGAGAGAAAGGACCGTAATAATGGAAGCAACGCCGCGATCGAACAACCTCGCAGATACACCGCAAGAGAGGAAGCATGGCTTTGTGCATTGGCGGCGGCATTGTACGTGTGTTCGGTGTTAGTTTAAAAAAAAAAAAAAAAAAAAAAAAAGAATCACAGGTATTTATGGGCAAAAGTTTCGTGAGTGCTTTTCTACCGAGTTTAACTTGATGTATTAGCTGCAGTTAACGCTGGACTTTCACGCTGCTTCACCACAGGTCAGGGGACTCCTACTTTAATTTCTAATTAGTTTACCCTCGTGATGATGCCACGATGTATCCGCGTGTGACAAGCACTTATATCTCTATTTACATACGGTAATTAATGCGCACTTGTACATATTTACAGCTCGAAGGTTTGATTTATTTTGTCTTTACCACTTTACTGCGACAAACATGTTTAATTTTCTTTTTTATTGATCGCGATTCAAAGAATTTGAATATCTTTTTATTATTATTTTGAATGAAATATCATTGTATATGAAATATTATGGCTGTAAGAAAGAAGAAAGACTTGTGAATTATATGGCGCATAGACGTTCGAACATTCTCCGCATCTCTCGTGTTTTTGATCCTGGCAAGATTTATGAAGAATCTTATGCGATCTCAGAATCGTTTTTCGCGCGCGTTCCGCAGATATGTCGTTTTTTTGAAAAAACGACGAATCGTGCGATCGTCCGATGGAAATGATGGTTTTTGATTTTATTACATGTATTTTAAAAAGGATAAGGTCGGATCGAAAAATTGTTTTTATTCATACAATCGCGATTTTTTATTTCCGTAATAATCGATTTCTCATCAGACAGTGTTGACACCTGGCTATGATGCCAAAAATGCCGTTATAAGATATTGTAACATGCATAATATATTCGTAACAAGACAAAAAAAACAGGATTGCTGAAATGTTTATCGGCCTTCCTTCGCTGACAGATTTTTTTAAGGGATTTGCATTCTTTTTTTCTCACATAAATTTTAAAAGATAAGTTTATATCTAGGAAATCGTATTAGAAACCGAAAGACTTTAAGCGAGTTGAGTGTTGTTGTTCATATTTTATGACGTTTTAAACTTTAGATGATTGTGTTTCTTTTTATTGGGAGTTTTTATCGGCAAAAGACTGATCTTTTTAAAAAAATACGTAAAATCATTGTTCTAACAGAGCATAATTTTCCCGAATTTCTTTATTCCGGACGAATTTGCGTGGCTGAATACGGTCAATCATAAGGTATGATATCTCGTTGGAAATGGCGCTTATTTATCCGATAATTGTGCGCAATTAACGTCCCGATGAAATATGTAGTGGTTCTCTGTCTCAGTGAACATAAATAGTGTGATAATAAAAAAAGTGATAATAAAAAAATAGTGATAATAAAAAAAATAAGACACTGAACGGTTTATTATATAAATAAAGATTGTCACACAATAATAGAACGATGGTAATGTAAACATAATGGCATAAATTTAGAACTTATACTTTTAAAATTATATATAGAATAAAATTATCAACGCATAAGTGGGATTTTTTAAATTGTTATTTACCAAAAGAAAAAAATAATTGGTTTTGAACTTCTTAACAAGAGTGACATCGTGATTTGTACATTTAAGCTGTTCATATCGGACATTAACACAATTCTTATTTTATACGTCGCCATATGAAAAACTAGCAAGACGAATATCTCGAGCAGCGCATCAAAAGTTTTCATTCCGGCGCTCTTGCAAATACTCTTTTGCTCGATCCTCTTGAAAATTCCGCCACGTAAGCGAAAGCTTTACCGCGTCCGAAGAGATATCAGAATTCCCTTCCGATGCCGCAAAGGTCGAAAAATCTCTTATCAGCTATTTAACCAGGAAAATATTAAAGAGAAAATAGTATGTTCATGCATACACGTCAACGTTTAATCTAGATATGTAGCAGGAAATTATCGATCAATCGTAAAACAAATTACAACTTTCAATCTTAAAGTTTTTTCTCTTATTTCAAGAAAATATGAATATTACACGTCAAGAAAAACACTACTAATGTGAATTAAGTAATAAGAGAGAATTATGCACACATATCATACACACACATAATGATTTACGAAATTTTGAAATAAAATTCTAATTTTAAAATTATATATATGTGTGTAAACAAATATTTGTTTGCTTGTAACCGCAGTAATATAATAGCAGATTATTATATCAATTAGACCGTAACTTAGGACTCTAACTAAGGACTCAAAAGCTCTTGTTCTACTGTACTGTTTACTCTCTTCTCTCGTTCCACATACGTCAAGTATACCTCTTTTACCTAAAGTCTCGTTATCACACGATGAATGTTCATTAAATAAAATCAGAAAACAAAGAGAGACGATAAATATTCTTATAGATAATAGAATAAAACTATGTTAATAAAACTACGGTAGAATTTGCGTGTAATATAGTTTTTACATGTTTGTTTGTATGTGCAAATATATTTTTTAATTTTATAATACAAATTAATGATTTTTTTTATCTTTACTTATTCGATCATAGCACGTCGCTTTATATTGTGTGACAATTTTACCCGCAATTATTTCACATTTTGCAAGCACACGCTTTATAGGCGTTCACGCGGCTAATTGGTAATTACACACCGTTCGGTTCGCGTTATGCGAGCCAAAGACCTTGGCTGTCCGCATGGAAATTGACCTTCTTTATATTTGCGCCATTCTCTAGTTCTCCCTAGGGAGAATCGTTCTCGCTGAAGACTCTGACGCACTGGGAAATTGCTTCTCGATCCCGCCGGCCCTGCGGCAGCATGCACATCTCAAAGCATATACTAGTATTTGTCTATTTTTTTGCCTTTTGCATGTCACTGCATTAAATCTCTCTCTCTCTCTTTCTCTAATAAGATCAGATAGTGGAAGCTGGAAACTGAAAATTCGTCAGAAAAGTCGCGCTTTTTTTTACAGCAGGTTTTTTTTACAGGTTTTTCTGCAGAATTCATGAATATAGAGAACGTGAATAATACTGAAAAAAAGTGCAACATGCATTTATACATAAAAATATGTTATGTTTTTTATTAATTTTAATTAGCTAGAGATGATTGTACTATCTACTGTTATAGATATATTATTGCTTTTTGACATTGAAAATATTGTATACGACACAATATTTATCACTGTAAACAACAAATTGAATCTATTATTACTTAAATAATTTAAGAGATATATTTATATAAAAAGCGCGTGTACTCAATTTACACGTCAGTATTTTCTTTTTCGACAACAAATGTTTGATCAACTGACTAATTCTCGCGCCAGTTTAAAGCCGCACCGTCTGTTAAATTCATAATTGCTTGTCCCAATGAATAATGATAACGTATCAATGAAATATTCACAATACTACACAACAGTGAGTTTTCGGCGATGATTTCACTTTATATATTACGTCTGTGTGCGAAGTAATTAATAACAAGAAAAAACTATATGTGTATTTACACGTGTAAAAAGATAATTTATAATAACTATCTAAGAAAATATTGTCAATTGCAATGTTGTGTTTGTGTGTACAAAATATTAAATTATCGAAATCAGACTTTTTTTGCAAGAGACTCAACATTAATTTTATTATTTAAACATATAATAACATATTTTATATTAACATATTTTTATAGTTTTTGTATTTTTTATATTTATTTTTTTTATCGTTAATTTTTCTGACATGAAGATACAGCGTATGTGCGTTTGGCACATCGAACATTATCAATATTAGATTATAATAGCGCACAGCAATTGTAGATAAAATGGATCATCTGGTCTATACGATTAGTTGATTCATGAACGGTAATGTTACCAAATACTCACATTTAGATCATTTGCGTTAAATCCTGCCAAAGGCCTTTAGTTCTCTGCAATTCTAATTTGCGAATTATATTTGCCGTGGATAATGACACATGGAATGCGAAACGCTGAAGCAACTGAAAACGACTAATTTAGTGCTCAATTTATATACGTTTAATTAAGTTCCATTGTTGCAACATTAATCGGCAGTAATTTCTGTATAATTGAAAGTGTCGCTTGCCACAATGACTGCAATTGTTGTTATATTGCAGATATTTTCTGTTTCCCTATCGATATAAATTATTTCACGTACATTATATTTATATATGAAAGCTTAGACAATTGTACTACACCACGTACAAGTATGTAATAAAAATATTATGTTGTTACACATATATATTCAAGAGATAAACTGTGCATTATATTCAGCAATATCCCTCGAGACGAAAAAAAGTCAGTTGCATATTATTTTCTCTATCGTTCGACTCCTCGCTATTGTCACATGTCGCGCTGGCGCTTGTCGAGCGGAAGTGAAATTGAAGGAAATGGACGAGAATAAAGATCGTTTTGGTTAGACGAATTACTTAAGAATGAAATAGCACGACTGTCGTGGAGGTCGTGCATCGAAGTCGCACGAAAAAGTTGCGAAACAGCACAAGGTGGAAGGAAAAACCTGAGTAATCGGGTCAATGGAGAGGTGTCCTCGAAGGAAAGAACGTCAAAAGGAAAGAACGGTGAGAGGAAAGGCGAAAGGGTGATTGAGTTTAAATCGATCGGAAAGATTAGAGATGACGAGACATAGCAGAAAGGATCCTGGTCGACGAGAGGAGAGACAGGAGCACTCGGGAGAAGGAGGAAATCAATTTCGAATTAAACTACCCATGATGGATTTGCCTCTTCGCCTCCCGTTCGTCCTCTCCTTCATTTTTACATCGGTTACACAGACTGTCATCGCGTCATTGGACTTCCTGTGTGTATATCGCAGATGCTAAAGGCACCGAACGAAGAAGAATGTTGTACAATCTCATTGACGAATTGATGGCTTCCAAATAATAAGTTTATTTAAAATGAAGAGTTTTCTCTCACGATTCGAGTTACAACGATGCAAATACAAAACCTTGCTTCTTATTAATTGCAAGTGAAGCTCAATTGAGCAAAAATTTAATTAAACTTTGTTATCGAAAAATCTAAAATACAGAAAACTTGAATCACAAAGAACGATAATCGCGATTTAAATATTATTGCTGTAATTTGCTTATCTGTTTCTACATATAATTATCTGTTATCTACTTTCATAAAACATACTTTTTATAAATTTCTTTCTTACACTCATATTAAAAAGAACGTAATATTATACATAAGGCAAAGTAGATATGTAGCACGTACCACCGAAGGCAAACTCTGGAGATTTTAGTGCCAGAAGTGCATACGTTTGCTCATATAGCTAACAGAGAAAGAAAGAGAGAAAAAAACTATTTTATAGGATGCACACAGTACACGTGACTGCAGTGCCTGGAATATGTTTGAAAGGAGTCCAGACTCTGCCAAACGGATAACGCGCAAGGCGAAAAGAAAAAAAGTCAGTTTATTTTAGTGTTTATTTCAGCGCCGTGTTTCACGAATAAATCGCCGATGGTAACTCGCGAGAGTTCCGACATGCGCTCTGTGTGTCCAAAATGCGAAAAGAACTGCACAGTCGCGGAAATTTCAAGAGCTCTCTCTCTCTCTCTCACAATTCAGTTTGAAATTTTCATGTAATGAAATTATAAACGATAGATTCGTACAACATTTCGCTTAAAACTCAGTTTTTATTTACACTGTAGTTTATTTACAAATATGACTAGGTATATTTTGATTTGAAAAAAGTTCGTGACATTTTTGTGACAAAACTTTATGATATCTGAAAGTAGCAGAGTTTGAATGGACGATGTTAGTCGCGCCAAGCTGAAATAACATTTTAGATACAAACACTACCTGCGTCAAACGCATTAAAAAAAACCTTGCTTTACGAGATTTTTCACGGTTTTGTAACATTGGTTGACGTTTTTTTAAAACCGTTCGCGACGATGCGCTTAAAAGTGCGCTCGATGAAGTGAGCTCGCGTTGAAACAGCTCTAATTAAATGGCACTTTAAGACCTACTTCACCAGCACTTTTTTTGTGACAGAAAAGCGCTTCCGTCGTGGACGATGTATGTGTATCTGATATATTCAGGTATTCCATTATAATAATATGCTTCGTCGCCTTTCGCGTTTTGCTTTTAAAACGTTTTTCACGACGACTGTCGGCAGAAAACACGGTTTACCACGAAGTAGATTAATGTTTTCGTCATTTTCTCATTCAGGTCGGGGTTGGTAGCTTACACATTTTAACGCAACAATGTTATTGTACAATCCGTCCGCAGTACATTTCGGCTAATATTCATGAAAACAAAAAACAAAACAAAACAAAAAATTACATATGGTTCCACTACCATGTATTATGCGAATTCTAATGCAATGAATGTTAATGGAATGTCAAGAATAATATTCCGCAGGCCGAAATACATATATGTTAACATTTGTTCTCTTCGGATCGAAACCATTTCAACATAATAAAAAGTTACGCAGATGCGTAATTATATTGTACGTTAATAATTTGATTAAACGAATGTGCTTGTAATATTACAGCTATGTGAAGTATGTGTATAGGCACGTGGTGATGCAGCAGAATTAAACTTTAAAATATTTAAAAGGAAGCTTTTATTCATTATCTGATGCATTATGTTCGCTACTCGATGCGTGGTTACATTATTGACCTACATTTGCGAGAGCGGCGAGATGTGTGCGAACTGCGGGTGATTACCATCTCGAACTTTTGGAGCGGGATCCGAAATCCCGGAAAACAAGAGTGGTCACCGGATTTCACGTCGTGCCGACAGTTTCTACACTCGGCTCGTCGTACAGCGCTTGCGGCGCATTCGCCGGTACCAGCATTGTTTTCCAGAACAATACGGACAATGCGTACAACTGCCTGAGGTTCGTACGACAAGCGTTCTCTTGCTGCGCGGCTCAAATTCACCTTAATGGTAAGGCATAACATGCTGTTATTGCGCATCAGGTCAAGGGTAATTAAGAATGATATATGACAAAAGATTTTTCTACGTTTCTGAAAACGATGTTTATCGTGCTTTTATGAGCGAGTTGGTTTTACCTGAGTTTCATAAAAAAAAAAAAACGCGATTAAAACCGCTTCCAGAAACGAGAAGACATCATATTTTTTATTTATTCGTTATATAATTAACGGCATTTTACATGGAGAATTCCTACTCGTGAGAAGGCTCGTGTTGCTTGAAAAAAAAAAAAAAAAAAAAAAAGAAAAAAGAAAAAACTACAACATCACGACGATCATTAAAATGGAGGGCGTAAAATAGAACGCGTAATACCGCTCTGAATGCGAAAAGAAGCTTCTTATTCCGATGTAATCGCTCTGATAATCAGCTCCGCACTTTTCACCTTCGCCGTCAATGTCGTCGCGACCTCGCTCTTACACGATAAACCAGGAAATGGTCCAATGAAAATATTTATAATTTCAGTGGAAGGGAAAGACTGCCTAGCTATTCCATCAGAAGTCTCGCAATATGACACATAATTAAGTTACGTTGCCGGTGTGACGGTGTACTGCGTAAAGAACGGCGTCTTGCCAGCTCGTTACGAAGTCATGATGTTTTCCTTCAAGAAAAAGATGAAACTCGCCGGGAAATGGCACGAGAGCACGCAAACTCGCAGGAAATGGAAAATGCACCGCTCTATGTGCGTGTTGACAAGACAGGGGAGCGAGTGTCATTATGAATCTTTCCAGTTTGCTTTTGCTATCTTATACGAATATGAAAGTCTATTCGATAAACGTATGTGTGTGTGTAAGGATAATATAATTTGTAAGACACTAAACAGTTTTTATATAAGTGCAATACATCGAAAACAATTATAATAGCAATAAAGTTCTCTCGCGATACATTTTATTTATATAAGTTGTGATTTGTTTCCCGCAAAATTCTACAAAACATAAAAAAAAAGAAAAGAGTTTTAAAAAATACATAAAAATAATTTAACCCTGTTATCATCGATTATATAAAACTACAAAAAAACAAATTTATTGTGATCGAAGAGAAGTAATTAAATTTTGTGTAATTAATGTTTGGATGTTCGGATATAATCAGAGAGTAATGAATTTAAGAAAGTAAACGAATCATTTGATCATTCCAGCTGGAAGCAATCAAATGGTATTGCATGTGGCAAAGGATATCAAAACTTTTTCTTTTTACTTTATTAATATGAATTACTCACATAGACAGAGAAAGAAAGAGAAGAGAGAGAGAGAGAGAGAGAGAGAGAATAAATTAATATGTGAATATGAATCTTCTAAAATAAATTTTTTTTTATATTGAAATTAAAGAATGTAAATAAAAACAACTTTACGCTATTCAATATTTGTTCTGTCACATCAATACATTGATATCAATTTATTGATTGATAAGCTTCTGTAAGACCAAAAGCAAAACAAGAAGACTGTGATTCATAACTTGGACAGCACTCGGTGCTGATAGAAACCGATGGCGATGAGATTGGAAAATCTCCATCATTCCTCTCACAGCATGCGGCGTAAGCGAACGTTTGATTAAACATTTTTAATTGCTTTCTTTCAATTAGATCGTACGAACGTCACGTGCAAGATGTCCTGAACTCGTTCAGTCTGCTAGTTCAAGACTACCGCTTTATGCATTCTCATTGTCATCTTCTTTTCTATCATTTTATTTTCATCTCGTATATTTTCTATCTTTTCTCCCCCTCATTCGGATACACATTTAAATCTCTGTCTCTCACACACACAATACACATATACACGCACAACATGTATTCCCAGTTTGTCTCTTCTCGCCTATTCCGCAGATTATTCAGGTTAATCCGCCATTTCCACCAACCAGCTTCCCCTCTTCGGTTCTCTCCGCACAGTTGGCCTTCAACACCCGATTTCTGACTTTTCGCCCTCACGCTGACCGGCTCTCTCACCGACCCCATTTTCAGCCTCGCGCCAACGGAGTTTTCGACGTCATAAAACAGGACGACTATTATCGATAATAAAATACTGAACTAGTGTGTCCACTTCGAGTGTAATTACCACTAATTACGGAGTTCGACGAGAAAATATTAGGACCGTCGGGTTTGTACGCGAAACTTAAACTTGTTTGCGGACTCATGTTAGTTTAATCAAATTTTACGATTTGCGCTCCTCTTTCTCTTTCTCTCTCTCTCTCTCTCTCTTTGTCTCACACACACACACACACACACATACACACATACACACGTCGTTGCCTCTTCAGTTTGCGACTTTTCGGCGAGCTACAGTCGTTCGTTATCGATTTGTTTACCAATCTTCGGCGGCACTGCACTCCGAGAATTGAGTTTCAAGCGACATTATTGCCTGATTGCGCGGACTGTGAGTATTTGTTCAAACTTCATCCAATTTTAACATTAACATTTAAATCGTTGCAAATAAAACTGATTTTACGTAACGCAACATATAATTTTGGTGATCTTTGTCGGTTTGTTCTCAGTTTTCTCACATGAATATTTATAATCAAATCATATGTTTGTCAGAGCATCGTCAAAACCACTATCGAGCGTCTTGTGATTTGTCAATTAAAGCACGTGACGAAAATATAAAGCTCCGGGTCGATAACTGATAATTATCGGAGCACGCCGACAACACACTGAGCGCGTGCTACCACTGTTATTTCTCGCGCGATTGCTCCGTTTACGAACAATGCGCGTTTACGTAAACACGCTTCGGTGAACGAATAGATGTCGACGGCACTTGGCCGTACGGTCGACGCGCGAAGAATCTACACGTTTCGAGTGATACTTGTTCCCAATTAGCCATTGTCTGTCGAGCACAGTCGCCGAGAACGTAAGAGGCGTTTTCTCTCTTACTCTCTCACTCTTTACCGTCGCATTCGAACAAATCGACGCGGGCCGCACTATCGTTACAATTGTCGCCTCCGGAACTCGATTTTCGGAACCACTCAAAGTACCTATTCTTCGTCGTCATCGACGCTAATAGAAGTACGACGCTAATTAAACGCATACGCGAACGCGCGCTCGTAACACGTGGGATCCGAAGCTCGCGAACTGCTGCGAGGGGACTGAAACAAAAGCATTCTAATCGTGTAAACGCGGGCCGTTTCGTTACGGCGCGCGTATCGCGTTGTGTTTGCTAATGCTAAGCATACGAACCGCAACCCTCATTCGATTTCGCAATCCTCATTCGAGATCATTTCTGTCTATTTCGACTGTTTGTTCACAATGCTGCGCATTGAACAAAATCGATTGTTCTCCGTATTTAAACGCGTTCTAATATTCATCGGTATCGCGCGAAGGCAAAATCGCTTTAAAATGATAAGCGCGGGAAATCTTCTGCGCTATTATTGAAATTAGAATTTAATGATGCAGAACGTAGAATTTTCGTTCTACGCTCACATTAGTTTCAAGTTCTGCAATCTCGTTATAATGAAATAGCTGTCAAGTGGCCGGAAACTAGTCGTCGGGTTAAATACAAGTTCGCGCTCTACCTCAATTTTAATTCTCGTTAGATATTATATAGTCACGGTCGGTTAAACTCGGCAATCTTATGCAGTCGGGAGTGCGCGAAGTTAATAAAATTCCGACGCGAGAATACACGTCTGACGAGACCGCCTTAAAACGGTCGGAGTTAGCAGCACGTATTTTCTTATACAATATTAAGCGGAACGCACTCGGGAGAGTACGGAATCTGCCACATTTACGGAGGAAAAGTAAGCACAGTGACTTTAATAACTCACTTCTCCTATTTTTACCGTCGTGTAAAAAACTGCGAAAGTTTCATTTTACGAGGCGACGTTCAAACACGTCGCACAAAACTCTTCTCCCTTCGGCCATTTTTCCGACATAAATTCGGTGATTACGCGCACGCAGAAACGCGTTTGCAACTGAATAGCAACATATCGCCGCGAGCTTTTGAAACTTTCTCTACGTCGGATATGTATATACATATGTATTTATATACGCTATAAGCGCAGTTCGGGAGAGTTGTTTCTCCGTAAACACAAAATAGTCAAACCTGTCGCAGTATCCGTACAAGTTTTGATTTAAGAAGTTAAAACGTTAAACTAAAATATCACGCAACAATTAAATATATGTATTTATCGCATTACTTTCTAAATCGCACAAATTTCACGCCGAAAGCCGAAATACCAAAGTGAATGTGTTTATACGCGCGCTTTGTTCGTTCAACTTCACGCGAGGAAGCTTTGAAGGAGTATTTGACTGATCGACAGATTGATTTCTAATAAATAGACGCATCGGGGTAAAACGCCTTATTAGACAAACTAACTCTGTGCAACTAGAACTCATCGTGAGTCCCTTCTACGGTAGGAAGACCCGAACCGCGCCGGCGAGAAATCTCTCCCGCAACACAGAGGTTGTTAAGATTCTGGCGGATCACTTTACGGGTCACTGCGGTCTAAGCTGTTTCGCTATGCAGAGCGTGGATCTCATACGGTATGAGCCCGTCTACGAAGTGGAAAACCGGAAACGTTCACCCAGCTCGTGTTTCGTCTATACTTAGCACGGTAAGATCTACCTCTAACCCGACCCTAAACCGTTGCTTGTATGAGATAACGGTCAAAGGACCAATTCTCTTGTGGCAATGCACTTGTCTTCTTTTCGAGACTGAATATGCGTAACGGGGAGGCGTAAACAACGGCACCGGCGT
>QVNZ01022089.1:0-16379 GCA_014825645.1 Pseudomyrmex dendroicus | reverse complement strand
TCTCTCTCTCTCTCTCTCTCTTTTACCTATATATAAAAAAATAAATCCTTCAAATCCAATTTCTTATCTTTCTAACAAAATGTATTTTACACAAAACTCTAAAAACATTGTTATATTGTATAAAAATCTTTCTCTACAAAAACTATTCCACAATAAAACTAATATCAAAAACTGGCGCCAAGTGAAATAATTACACTACATATGTTAATTATTGTTTACATTGTTGTAAACTATAAACTTAACATATCAATATAACTGTGAATAATATGTGTATGTGTACATCAGTAATTAAAAAAATATTTTATATAAATCTAAATATCTAAAATCTAAAACACAGAGAAAGAACTTGTGTACAGGAAGCTTCAGAAAGAGGTGTCCAAATTTTGGCATTGTATTCTACTCTCCCTAAAGATGAAAACCGATCATGTAAATATAGGTTTCGAAACTCTTCCTTTTCGAAGTATAAACGCATCTTGTTTGTGAGATAATATTTTAAAAATGCTTGTAACTTACTTAAAAAAATTGCTGGAAAATGATTTTCTACGATAAGCTGCTTTCAATAATATGGATGACTTGCTCTATCAATATTTGCTAAAATAAAGAAAAAGTGTTGACAGTTCTAAGTGTGAATGCATGTAAAATTTCGAGGTAATTAAAGAGCGTTTATATCTCAAAAAAGAAGACTTTCCTATGTGTTTAAACATATAATCTTTTTTCATTCTTAGGGAGAATACGACATCAAAGTTTGGCCACCTATTTTTAAAGCATCCTGTATATTAAATATATTATACATATTAAATATATCTTACTATATACATCATTGAGAAAACTCAACACATTAGACATTGCAAATAACAAATAGTACAAAAAAAAAAGTTTAATTAAAATAAAAAATTTGTCATGCAAAAACCTTGCAAGTTTTATCTTGGTATTGTTTATTACGAGTATCCTCTGTATTTTTCTCGTTTACCAACTGTTATAAACTTTCTGTAGATATTGTTATGATTTACTGTCGCATCTCTCGCGTCTCTGTTTGTTGCTCGTCATTTATAGAATCGTCGATGATAAAGTTATAAAAATCTATGCATCATATTTCTTATCGAACAGTACAAGTACAAAACGAGCTCTTTATCTGTCAGATATGAGCTTTTCAAGATCATTGACGCCAGATTTTTGAGACTTTGAGTTATCTACCGCAGAAATTGCGTTTCTCGCGTCTGAATGATAGAACTGGCTAATTATGTCCTCGCTCTATGCTTGCCAATATGACGTAAAAGTGATTTAAGTGACATTGTCTGCTGATACGCAACATGGATTGGTCGTTGAACCTACAATTTTATTTAAGTATTTGCTGTTAATTTGCTGTTCTTTTTTTTACGATTGCTTTGTAATTCTATGTTTTGGTAGAAGAAGGAGAGAGTGCGAGCGAGAAAGAAAGAGAGAGAGAGAAAGAGAGAGAGAGAGAATATATATTACTATCTACATAAAAAAAAGTAAAAATATTCATGGCATACAATCTAAAAATAAAAATAGTAAAAATGATAAAATTAATAAAACTTTTTGTACATCTTTCGTACATATTTACAATAAAATAACGTTTGGTGTAAAAAATATATTACTTCACAAAATATATAGAAATTAAGTCAGCTTTTACCTGTCCAGTTTTTATTCGCAATGCGCGTATTTTTCGCATGTGGGAGAATTGTTTGCCGGTAACCAGTGATAACTTTCCGCGGCGCAGAGAAGGATTCTGAATTGTCATGATCAATAATATTTTCGATATTGTAATTCTAAGATCTTGATACACTATAATAACCGCACCATATTTTATCTTATTTTTTTGTTATTCTTTATTACAAATAGAAGATTTATTTGTCTGCGCGAAGATATTATGTCGATGTTGCGTTTATCATCTCGACGCGAACGCGTTTATATGTGAGATTAGTGTTATTTACGCGTGTTGATAAAACATGTCGTTTCACTCTGTACTTTACTCCTTTTCCTGGAAACAATGATACGTTTGTTTGAAATCAAATCGCATAATTATTATTTTTTTTATATTCTTAAATTACAATCGTTATGTTTCTTCTGCATAATGCACACACGTTAGTTTAACGATACTAATTTTTCTACACAGACGTAAAAAGTGCAGGATATCGCATCTGGTTCGACTCATTTTATACAACGAAAACTTTATTTTGTATACATACGTCACAAATGATGGTATATTCCGCGCTAACTATATAACTCTACAAAATGATCCTTTCTTCTCGTCTATTTGTCTGCTGCTGAGTTACACGTTACGTTAAATTCTTCTGCGTTACACAACTGGCACTTCTGAAATATCGGTAATCATCAGCGATTAAACGCGCGCTAATCTCGATTACACCGGAGCTGGAGTGTTTCGTTTAGAAAAATACTCAATTTTTGATTCTCTAAGATCTAAGATGCAAGAATTAATGAGTCGTGAACATGGAATTTTCTTTTGCCTTGGATGTGCTTTCTTTCTCTCTGTCTCAAAAATTGATTATTTTTTTTTTATATAACTACTATTTATTGTTGTTTATACTTCTATATATATTATATAATATGTATATAATATATGTCGGTAAGCATCTGGAAAAAACGTAATCGCAAAATACACGCTTGTATCTCTATGAGCTAATACTGTATTAATATTGTGGTTACACATGATTTCTCTCTCTCTTTCTCTCTCTCTCTTTTTCTCTGTGATATATGGTACGCTACTTATTGTTTATGTACTGCGACTGATGTACTGTTGTGTAACTTCCTTTTTTTTCTTTTTCTGGCCTATGCTTTCTATTTGTGGCATCGCGGTGTTTTCAGCACGTGTGCGAATGTATACGGAAGCACAGACTAGTATCTACGTTTTACGCAAAAACTAATTAACTAACTTAATATATATATATATATCTTGCTTATAAGAATAACGTCGTGATCGTATTTGTGATATCGACTACAGCGTCTACAGGCTGATTAATCGATATAATTAATACTGCGAAGACTAGAATCGGACATGTGACGTTTTGCGGTTTTGTGTTTCGTCCTTAAAGGGAGGTTTTTTTCAAAGGTTTTCTCCTCATCTTACTATCTAATTTGACACACAATTTGCGTATACAGTCTTAACATTTATGATGATGTTCGTATTGTGCTAAAAATATGTAATAGACAAAATCTGTTCTTTTTCCACGAATTTTCTTTTTCTTTGGTCGATATATATATGTCCCGTATAAAGTTCCCTGTGAAATATCTTCTTGATCGCTACAAGTAAAATAATGTTTGGTTTTTTTTAGAATTCTCGTCACTGTGTTTGAATAACGCTAGATCAAATATAACGCAAAACTCGCAAAATGTATAATATAATGTTATTAAATACACACACACACACACAATCTCTCTCTCTTTTACTCATTCATACGTAAATGTGTATATACAAAAAAACCTTTAATAATTAGCTTCGCGAAAAGAGAAGGAGCTTTCACTGGTCATATCATAGACACTTCTACTGTTGCATCTAGCGGATAGTTGACGGCGACTTTTTTCTTTTTCGCGAAGCGAATTATTAAAAGCTTGTTCATACACATTATATAGCTCATAGTTGTAAATTTCATAACCAGTACAAAACAATCAGTACCACAAACAATTATCACAGAGTTTTATTAAGGTAACATTATGTATGTATAGAGAAAATATTTGCAGCTAATTTCTCGATATATATTCTTTCCTGTCACAAGTCTGTTTTAACAAGAATACATAAAGAATAAAAATATATAATTTTTATTGACTGTTATCTCTTAAATATATTTTGAAAACCAAAGAGTTCTTTGCTTCTAAAAAAAGTTACTTATTACATATATTTCTAAACATTAGAAAAAAATAGTAGAAATAAATATGCATAAAATGGCAGTGTAAGCTTTTTATCATGAAAAAGTAAACATTATAAAAGAAAATATGAAACGCAACTTGTATTACTTTTAAACATATAATCTGATGAATAACATAAAAATGTATTTAAATAATATCTATATACACTCTCTTAAAAAAATACATTCAACAATTTGTTTTTTCTATTATTAACATAATGTATATTAACATAACGTGCAAAGTGTTTCAAAAAGAAGACTAGAAACATGTTAATACTTGAATATATATGTCTGGCTATGAAATTTTCAACTAATTTTTTCACTGCAGTAAAGCTTCATCGCTAAGTTCACCAATAACGAATGAAAGTTTACTAACACTTAGATCAACGAACATCCCTATCAGATAGTAGAAAGAGAGACATACGTATTCAATAAATCATTAACAAAGTATACAATACCAACAACAACGTTTACCGCTAAATGTATATAAATAAGAATAATAAAGCATACAAAATTTCCCGTTTTCGTACGTTTTAGCACCGTTACTTTCTGGAAATAAAGCTTA
The DNA here is from genome assembly GCA_014825645.1 of Pseudomyrmex dendroicus. NCBI lineage: Eukaryota > Metazoa > Arthropoda > Insecta > Hymenoptera > Formicidae > Pseudomyrmex > Pseudomyrmex dendroicus. Next base: position 11,930 of record QVNZ01022089.1, on the reverse strand, counting down.
CGTTCTTACAGATAATATGTGATTAATATGTCACTTTCTATCACTTTCGTCGACAGAACATGTTTATTCAAGATAGTTTTTTATTTTTACGACCAGTCCTCGTACTGACTGTCCACGGTTCATCTCATTAGATCCGCCGCTCTCTGACGGTCTCGATGAACTTCTCGCGGATGCATCCTTTTGCGATGCGAAAAACAGTTGCCAGAGCTCGCGAAAGCTTTCGGACAGTAAGGGCACTGATAAGGCCTCGCACCTGTGTGCTGATTTATGTGGAATTTCAAATCCTGATTTCGCTTGAATGTCTTGTCACAAAGCGGGCACGCGTGCGGTCGCAGATCCGAGTGTGTTATACTATGAGCGCGTAATGTCGAATTCGTCGGATACACTCTGCCGCATACGTTACACGGGAATTGTATGCCACCGTGATACTCCTTGTGTCTGAACAGATTCTTCTGCGTCTTGAAGCTGTAAGAAATTAAATTTTTCTTAATCAAGAAGATACATAATTGTGATTAGTATTTTATGAGAAAAGCAGCAAAACTATGGATAATGTATTAAAGTGTATATATATTGTACATTTAAATTAAGTCAATTCTTTTGTATAAAGTTTTAATATCTTAATATATTATCATTTTATAATATCTCAATATATAGTTTAGTTAAATTTTTTGTGCCAAAGAAATTATTATAAATTACATATGTGTGTGCAGCAGCGATACAAACATACATTCTTCCACATATGTCGCAGCCGTACTTTCCCTTAGGCCTGTGGGTTTCTAAATGCACTTTCAAGTTTCCTTTCGTGGAAATTCTTTTACTGCAGATTGGACAGATAAAGTTGGACGAATTGTCATCATGTTCCTTTACAAGATTAGGATTGGTGTGAAGCACACCGTTCGTGGAATAAACGTGCTGAGATCGTAAAATAGGTTTCCCATCGAATTTTCTTCCCTTAGGTAAATGCGACCATAAGTGATTTTGCAAGCCGATCTGTGATATAAAAGATCGGTCACATATTGTACATTCGTGCCTTGGTTTTGCAGCATGCACAGACTCAGTTTTTTCACCGTTCTCGTATATTTTAGCCTCACTTTCGTCGTTCTTTTCTTCCTCCTCCGCTTCAGTGTCTCTAAACAAACAAGTAGGTTTATATGTTGAACAGATATCTATATAACAACCAATATGATCTCGAAACAACGTTTATATGCATAAAATTATCAGCATAAAATTTCCTACCTATTGTGTAAATACAGAGAATCCAATGAATACGTCTTTATTATCTCTTCCTCATTGTCGGAGGAATCTGAAGCTTCTGATGCGGATTGTTCCATACCACATTGTAAAAACAACATCGGATCTACCTTCACTTCCATTTCTTCTGTGCTTGGCGTGTGGCACTTATCCTCTTGGAAATTCGACTCTGGTGGTCCCTGTGGTTCGTCTTCAGTTAAAATCTCTATTGTACCCTGTGTATACAACATAACAATGATATAACTTAGTGTACATAATGAACAGAGATGTAATTTCAAAGCAAATCAACAATCACCAATACACACTTTTGTTAATATAGAATGTAACAATCCTCGGTCTTCTATCTTTTTTACAGTATTTTGTGCATCCTTAATAATCTGCATCTCCTCATCCTCCGGTACGGAATTTGTATTGTCAACATTAGAAAAGAACTGCAATTTTAATCTTTCTTGGGTACGGTATGCCATCATTGCAAAACGATGGACACCCTCCAATCTCCTAACGCATATAGAGCAGACCATTTTTGAAAATTTGTCTTCCGAAGTTATCTGAAAAACACATAAATATTAGTACGTAGCTTTGAAACGTGTACACTTGCAAAATAAATAAGCAGAATAAACAATTAAAGTGTTATATATTTTTTACTTATATTCACGTACTTAATAATTTATGTGTTATTTATAAATTATATTTATCTGTCTATAAATTTTCTATTTATCTTATAAAAAGTAGTTATAAACAATTGTAGATTTTCAAAAAATATTCTTTTTTTCTCAGACATCGATATGTTATATTGGAGTCAATTTGACGAAATTGATAGAAATGTATATTCTTTCGATGTCGTCATTATTATTTTCATTTACTATTATTTTTATTATATCAGTATACATTTCTCTTGCGTGTATTATTACATCATCATGTTGCATTCAAGTACACAATTTTTTTTTCGGCGAGTGAATTTCGTTGTGCAATTAACCTAACTTTCGGCACGAGCGCCGATATAATTTCGCCGATGGATGACCGAAACGGTTATTTGAAAACCCGCCGTCGTATTTTTCACACAATGCGCCATTAATTGACAATATTCTCCGTAATTTATTCCGCCTGATGTCATTTCTCCAACGTCGCTCCCCGCCGACAGCCCTCATTTCCGATTATATTTATAGATGTAGTACTTATATAGCACATACAGAGCGCGGTATACTTATTGCAATCAATAAAATGCTAATTTTTAACACTTTTGTAGCCCCGCACAAAATGGTCGCTCTTGACGCACGTATTTCTCGCGTATTTCACGTCACTCGTTCTCGTCGTTCTCCGCGAACAATAAGCTCGTTGACATTTCGCGAATTACTGGAGCCAGGCATAATTAATTTTCGGCCGGAGATTTTTGCGTGAGAGAGGCGTGACGACGTCATTACACTTAAGCACCTGGACCACCAAAATGTCGCCGTTATATTTAGACGAACGAGTCGATTTACATATCCGCGGCTCCAAATATGTCACTATTTGCAAAGAAAAAAAATAATCAGTGAAATCTTATTAACTTTGTAATTACAACAATTTTTTTGATTTATCGCGAACGTTCGCAATCGTGACTGCGCGCACATCCGATTCCACGGAATCGTCGTCGCATACGTGTAAGAAGAGATAATTTTTCGCGAGAAAGATATCTTTCATAAAATCAAAAGTCGAGATCGGCGTGCAATTAATCGATGTACGCGACAATTTCCAACGTTTACATTTCGCGATCGCGAGATCATCATTGTACTCAACCGCCGATCTCACCCTCTTACAATATCGCCGATCGCGCGAAATCTGCACAAAATCGTGTGTACTTACCTCGCTTGCACTGTCGATCGGCGCGACACGACGCGAGTTTTCAAAATTCGAAATTTCGCGACAGCCGATGTTCGTCACGACCGGCACGTGATCGCCGACACACGCCGCGTAAGAGGAGACAAATTCTGAATGAAAAAAAAAAGCAAAGTGGAGGAAATGGAAATAAAATGCAATTTCATGACTCACCAGAATGTACAGGTATTTCCTTATCTTGGTCTGCAGGTAATGACGCCGACCGTCTTCTCCAAAAATGTGTATCCCGCCGTCTAAGGCGGCGATATCGGCCGCACAGATCCGGCACTGTGGCAGGGACCGATTTGCTTGCCGATTACGCTGTTGCTGCTGCTGCTGTTGCCGCTGCTCGAGATCGCGTATCGTCGTATCCATTTCAAAAGTCGTAGAGAATGGAAAAAGATCGCACAGGAATTAGGCGGAAGAAAGAGAGAGTAATAAAATAAAAAACGATGCGAAGCGATTTTTTGTTCTCGATTCACGGTTGGAAGACTTTTCTTTTCCGCGACGATAAACGATAGGCACGAGAGACGCTGTTTTCTCTTTCCCCCCCTCCCCCTCCCCTCCTGACTCACGACTGACGACGGCCGAATCGCCCGGCGACGATGCGGTATCTTCATGTATCTTCCGGATGACGGCGACGCTGCATCATCCTCGGTAACGAGGAACGGTTGCGACAGTGCGCGCGCGACCGGGCGAAGAAACGCGTGTCTTCCGGCGGCCGCGGACCGAGCGACCGACCGAACGAGCGGCGCGGCTTGATTATTCTATAACGATTTTCTCTCTTTTCTTTTTTTATTTCTCTCGTCCCGCCGTATATACTTTATGAGCGGAGGGCTGCGGATTGGGCGAGATTATAAGCCGCGCGGCACCGCGCGAGACGCGACGCGAGACGTCGTTTTCGCTCGTGTGCTCTTTATAAAAACAGACGCGCGCTCTCCGCGGCGCGAGATGGATAGAGAGTCCGTCGGGCGTCGGCGTGCGTCCCGTCCCGTCCGTCTCTCTCTCTTCCCTCCCGTTGAGAGTGCCGAGAGTGCTCAATACAAAATATATAATAGCATTCGTCGATTTGAAAAACATATGTATATAACCAATTGTTTTATTTATGGATTCCGCCGACGCTTCGCGTCGCGGCGCGGCGCACAGCGCTTTCCGCGCGCGCGCACGCGTGTATATGCATGTGTGTGTGTGTGTGTGTGTGTGTGTATTTGTGCGTTTTACGGCGTCGCCGACGCGCGCGAACTCTGCCGCTGCGAACATCCGCGAAAATCGCATATTACATCAATGTAACAACGACAACAACGACGATAACGACTACGACGACGCGACCATGCGGAGAGCGCAAGGAATCAAACGCGGCACTTTAATTGATCCGCCATCTTGGCCGGCGCGCTAATTTTGTTTTTATCCTACTGTTTTCGCCCGCGCGACTTACGCCGCGACGAATCACATGTTCCTCGATTGTCTTCGCATCAACGTTCGCGTTGTGACACGTGGCCGTTACCCATTCACGAATGCGCCGATACATCACGCATTAATCGTTTGTTGCGAATTCCGCGTTTTCCCGCCATTCCTGCGTCGCCGGGTGTTACTCCGCGAACGCGCGCGCACGGATTTTTGCGCGACGCGGAAAATAGTCCGCGAATGTTTGACGAGCAGCTTCTCCCGTGGGGGAGGATACGGAGAGCCGGCGCTACGCTCCACGTCCCCATTTAAAAAAATCAATACTTAATAATTAGCAATTAATACGCGCACCGGGCGCACGTGTGTGCGTGTGTTTGCCGATTATCCTACCCCTCCGTGTCGCTCGCAACCCACTCTCCCGGTCCGTGGCTCTTCATCACACCGTGATTGTTGAATAATGACGCGATCATTATTTCGTTAATTATTCGTATCGACGTTTATTATTATTATTCTCTTTTTTCGTTTCTGACGATGACAATGCGATCGTGTCGTTCCGAAAAAAATATGAAAATAGAAAAAATTAATTTTAGACGTATTGTGGTTGGAGTTAATTGAAGAAAATTTAATGTGATGATGATGATGATGATGCATTCAAATGATTGAGATAATATTAGAGTGAGACAATATGTACATGCTCGATTATGTAACCGATTAAATTTTTAACTGACATATATTATAATAATTATTATAATTTGTAGTAAATTATGATTAATTGTTAATGAAGCTACTAAAACAAAATGGTCATATTGATTGCGTACAATTTCACAGAAAAATGGATGCTGAATTGAAACAATATTTATAATGTTACTTAATTACGAAAAAATACATTGAAAAAATTGTGGAAAATTAATTGCATTTTGTTATTCAAAAATTATTAATATCATATAAAATACGTCGTTTTTTATGTGTGTGTGTGTTACAAATGCAGATATAATGCTGGAGAATATAGGTATATTATTATTTGTTTATAAATGTTGAAATAGTAAACTAATTAAAACACATCATGGAAATAATTACTAAATCTATGTTTAGTTTCTTCATATATATTTTTTGCTTGTAGAAAAAAGAAAGTTGAAATGCTCAGTAAAATTCTCTATATTAAAATTATTTATTTTGTTATATTTTTTCTTTTGGATGTTTCTAACAAACACACACACACATTAAAATTATCTAAAATATAAATTACCCCGTGTGAGAAAAGAAAATGTCAAAAAGCGAAGCCTGTGGATATATATCACTCTTGTACAGTATCGCAGATAAGCCATTAAATTTGTGGTCAAAATACGTTTCCTGTGGCGGTAACGTTCGCAGAGTAAAAGATGATACATTATATGGAGACAAAGTACTCGAAATCACAGGATCTTACAACAGCGCGATCGTTACGAATATAACTGCTCCTGCTGAAACATTAAATGTTATGAACATAAAACTTCCTATTCTTGTGTTAGTAATAAAAAATTTAAATTTACAATTTAAGCTGGAAGTCCAGGTATATAATGCTTTACAATATTTTATCAAAGAGCAAATATTATATATGTTTTCTTTCATATAATTTTACTATAATTTTAATTTTTTTCAAAAATAATTTTTTTTTTCTATTTGTAAAGATAATAGACAAAGAGCAATACCGCAGAAAATTCTCTTTTCTCACTTATAACTTGGAAAGGTCAAGAATCAATGCAAGTGTGGCTCGTATTCCCTTGAAATTAGAAGAATGTTGGAATACCTTAGAAATAAACCTTCAAACTCTGTGTCATGAAGCATATAAAACAGATTACATGGCTCTGCAGAGAATAATAATTTACGCCAACTGTTATATAAGAAGAGTGTATTTGCAAGATCGTCACTACAATAATAATGAAACTCCCATCGAAATGTATCAAGCATTTCTTCATATGTACATGTTAAAATGGGGAATTAACGCGATCGATGAAGCTTGTCAGACAGAAGAATGTTATACAGGTTTTATATTTTCTTGAAAAAATATAAGATTTATATGCAAATGATATTACATATATTTTTTAATTTTATTTTTTTAGGATTTGCAGAAAAACAACTTAAAGATTTAAATTTGGCAAGTATTAATTCAATTGATGCATTGCAAACAAAACTTAGCTCAAAACCCATATACAATATAGGAAAATTGAAAAATTTAAATACACTTAATAGTGTGGTAAATTCGTGCAAATCTAACACATTGAAAAGAAAGCATATGTCACTGGATACTTTGAACAATGCAATAAAAATGCATGATAACAAGAATGGTTTTATTAGGAAAAATGAACACGTCAAAGAGTCTCTAGCAAATGACACAATTGTAGAAAATAAGCTACAAAAGAGTAACATAGAGAAAACAGAACATAAGGCAGTGAAAACACATAAGGAGGGAAACCAAAGTTCCTTGATAAACATACAAAATAAAAATCATATTTTGCGACCTGTGACTTTTATTGAATCAAAAAGAATTATGAGAAATCAATTTTTAAAAACACATGTTAGTGAAACTTTATTCGAAGAAAATGAAAATCCAGAATATATAAATTCGCAGAAAATTCAGAATGCAGGAGATGATAATGCAGGAGATAAATATGTTAATTTAAAAAAACATAATGGCAATAATATACAAATAGAGAAAACTGTCAATGTTACAAATACAAAATTTCAAAAATCTCTTCCTAGTTTTTTTTCTGGTTTTAAATTCGCGCGAGACTCATTTGAGACGATTAACATTGATAAAAAAAGCGATAACATATTTAACACTCAAAATGATGAACTATATCTTATTTCTGATCGACATTCTGAGGATAAACATGTAAAAGAAAACAAAAAAAACATTGCTAATAGCTTAAGATTTCTGACTGATGTCGATGGAAATGCTGAAGATACATCTGATTATATTCCACCAGTGATCGAAAAAGAAGCTGCTACACTAGAAAAAATAAATTCGCAAAGCAGATACTTAGGCATAGACATGGCTACGTCAAATTTTATAGCTGCATATTATTTTACAAAAAGAAAATTTCTTAAGAAATTAAAAGACAAGGGCCTTGCTATGACGCAAATCGAATTATCGCTGTGTGATATGACTAATCGACGAAAATTTTATAATCAACAAAACTTTATAAATAAACAAAGATGGTGTATAGACAAATGTACCGGTTTGTAAAAAAGTTCAATTGTTAGTTTCTATAAGTAAATAAATAATCTCAAAGAGAAAATGTGAAGATTAGAATTTTTTGTTTCTATTCAGTCATCTTAAACTATATAAATCATGAGTGTCTTTTCTTTTTTTAAGAAATATTTAACGTGTTTGTTGACGGACTTAGATCTCTTAGGCACACATAGCTACAAAAGTTTAAGTATGTATTAGATAAATTTGTTCGACACACACACAGAAAAATATTTTGTGCTATAAAGATTTGATATTTTTTATATTTCGAAGAAATTCTTTTAGGAACTTATATGTAGGACTATACACATTTAAAATTTGATTTGAAGTTATAAATTAGAATAGCTTCTTAATCGGTCAATTAGCTTAATCAGATATCTGGTGCAACTGGTCCAATGAAATTAGTGAAATTTGAAAATATTCTAGTCAATAAAGCACGTAATTATATAATATATATGCGATAAAAAAATGTACATATTTTTTTCTTTATATAGTAATATTTTAAGAGTTTATATAAAAAAAATATCAAATAAAAACCTTAATTATAATCTTAAAGTATAGGATATAAAATAATGTATACTTAATACTTACAAAAGTATAATAAAATCACTTCACAAAGTATTACAAAAGTTTTTTCTGTTATATAAAATTCCAAACTTTTTTAATAGAGATTGCTTTACATATGTACAATCCCGTCATTAATGTAATGCCTACTATAGTCAAATTAGAGAGAAAGAATTTGCTTCCCTTTGGTCTAATAAAAGTTGCTGGGACACCAATATTATTTTCTTTATCGACCTACAATATCAAATCATAATGTGAGCACTGTATAATAGCAAAATGATGTATAGATCTTATTTTAGCCTTGCATTGTACCTTGTGTGCTAATTTCTGAAATTGCATTATTTCAATCTTTAGATTTTGTAAAGTTTTTTGCATCTTTTTCAGCTTATCTTTATATCTCATTCTTTCCACGGAAGAAAGACAAATAGTTTCTTTTTCAGCTTGCATCAAATTATTTTTAATATATTGGAAAGTAGATGCTGTCACGCCTATCTGTTTCTTTACAATTGCCAGAGATAATATACTGTCATAAATACTGTAATTAAAAAATATACAATATAATTGTATTCTCTCTTAATTTTTTCTATAGAAATACTAGTAAATATTAAAAAAAAAAAAAAATGTTAAACCTACGTATACGGATCAGATTTCTTAACAATGCCAAGGCTATTCGTATGCCACTTTTTACTGTGAAATTCTTCAAGACTTTCTAAAAATTGCCTTTTATGAACAGATATATCGATACCTAAACGGCAAATATCATCTTCTGTCAATTGCAAAAACATTTTAAGATCCATTCCTTTAAATAGGTTGCTGTATCTTTCTAAACCCATTCCATGTAAGATTGTTGATACATCAGAATCTAAAATCTTTTTAGGAAATAAATCTGGGAAAAAGTCTTTCCAAGTTGTTATTTGAGACACTTCACAAAACATTACTTCTTCTTCGTTCTCGTCCTCTAGTAGATGATATATCTAAAAAAGAGTAATTATTAGCGATACAAAAATTAGTAGTACTAGAGCACATTTATTGTTTACCTCTGTAAAACCTTTTGTATCTGCAATATCTTTAGCAGTCAAATAATTTCTGTCTGTTATTAAAGTATCCACATTGTGCTCTAAAAGAATCTTGACAATTTCAATTTTATTAGCTGTGACAGCATACATCAATGCCTATAATTTAATCAACAATTATTTATAAAAGAAAATCACAGTTAATATTTAAATACCATCAAATCTTACAGTTTTTCCATCACAATCAGGTGCATTGATATCTGTTACATATTGCAGAAGTTCATTGACAAATTGTGTGTTTTGCAATTTACAGGCATACATTAAAGCAGTTTCTCTGTGAAAGAATTAATTGATACATATCACTTTACACAATCTAATTACATAAACACAATAATAATAATTTTAAAAGTATGACTTAAGTGCTTGTTGTTGCTATACTGAAGTATGATGTTAGAAGTGAGAAATCTTTTTGTATATTTTTATCATATATATTTATTAATTCAATGCAAATTGCATGACAAAATGAACTTATACCATTGTTAACATCAAAATTCAATTTGATTTGAACGAGACCAGAGATTAAAGTAAATATTAGTTTCTTATAACTTTATTCGTATATTTTGAATTTACCTCTGCTTGCTTACAGCATGAACTATATTGTTAACATCATGTCTATTTACTAATAGTTTAAGGCATTCTAAAAGGTCCTCAGATTTTCCTTTCATGGAATTGCATAATGCCATTAAGGGCGTAAATCCATCTGTATAATTACAGACAAATGATAAAAACATCAAAAAAGTAATAAATAATATCAATTCTTTACCTTTGTGTTTATTAGGGTCTGCACCACGTTCTAACAAAAGATGCATTAGTTTTGGTTGTGCATATGAAGCAGCATATAATAATAAAGTCCATCCAGTAGATAGGAACTTATCAACATCTTGACCTATACAAAACACATAAAAATAAAAATAAACAGTTCAATATCACTAATACAGAATTTTATATTTCAAAATTATATATTATAATAAAGTATTATTTAAAAATTCTTTTTTACTTATATTATGTTAACAGCTAATCAAAGTTTTAATATCAGGTCTATGGTATAACTAATACCTATTTTGTAAATATATATCTTTTTAAATATACTTGATAATAAAAAATGTTAGTTCACAAACAATTGTTTCCTATCATAATTATATAAATCATTTAAAAAAATTTTATATACTGTATGAAAACATTTAGAATAAATAAATTAGCAATTTCTTTTTTTCAATAATAATATAATTATGCGCACGCAGTCTCTGATTATAATTTAAACACTACTACAGAGATTTAATGTCTTCAAACTGATATCAAGTATAATTTTATCACCAGTTGAAAAAATATTCTTCAAAACATGATACATATTAGTATAAGATTAGCAGAGAACAAAAAAATAATGTTCAAAAATAATTAAAAAATAATAATACTTACAATTATCAAGATATTTTTGTACTACTTCAATATCTCCAGTCATACAAGCATTAATAACATCATTTTCTAAGATATCTTCTGTTTGAAGGTCGTATACATCACAATACTCAGTTGTTGTCTCCTCATTTGTTACATCTTTCTTTAAATTATTATATACTTTACTATCCTAATACACACAAGCAACATGTAATTTTATAAAAAAGAACAATATAATGTAAAATAGAAATGTTAAAAATATTGTACACAAATCAAGTAATCATGTACCCTATATGAAAAATCGAAATCATCTTCATCATCTTCATCATCAGACATACCAGCAGGTCTCAAATTTATATATTTACTTGACATGATAACAACAAAAATATATATCTTTTTTTGAAGTATTTAACACGTACTAATTAGTCGATTTTTCAAATAAACATTTCATATATATATATGTTTGGTTCAATCGGTCCAATTGAACCGGTTCTTTTATGCGCTTGCGTCAGATGATAACCGTAATTAGATCTATAGAGAGTTAGATTTTTCTCTGATCTAATCAGAGAGAAGACTGAAAGAAGCCAAAGCCATTGAAAAGATTGTAATACCTAGCAGAAAGAAGACTGAAAGCGGCCAGGACCATATGAGAAACTGTAATAGCTTTTCTGCTCTGTAAGCCAGCGCAACATCCACGGGTGGTGCACTTTGGTATCTACGTAGCCATGTTCACGACTTATCGGTGCGCACGCCACACGTGGACATGGTTCTATTCCGTGCTATGTCTGTCCACAAAATGCTGTTCTATCCTATGCTATGTGCACGAGCAACCAATATTAAAAACTATAAAACCAATATAAAAAAAAAATTATTTCCTTTTTTGAAACTTGATATTTTAAAATTACTCGTACAAAATTATGCGTGTGCTATATTTTTTAACTACACCAGAACCAGTACATGTTACTGCATCTGACAGTCCGCGGTCTAAGCAAAGTGAGACGGAAAAATATACGCACACTTCTACATATTGTATACCAATAAATACTGTGTAAAATCTAAAGTTCTTATTTCTCTTAACTTCTATCTCCCATCCCTACATCTACAAAAAACTGCCTGCAACACCGAAAACATAATATAATCATATCTAGAAAAATACTTCGCAA
>QVNZ01022074.1:0-22254 GCA_014825645.1 Pseudomyrmex dendroicus | reverse complement strand
TTTATCTTCTCGCAAATATTCTTGTTTATTTTATCTTTGCGGTTCCGATAATATTGAGTAATTCATGTTGAGAGAGGGATTGTCCGTTGAAATATATACACACACACACGCGCGCGCGCGCGCTTGGGCTTTTATTTCCTCGCAATTTGCACTTTCACGCACGTGCGTCCTCCGTCATTTCCGCGGGGGCTCAAAAGAAAAAAAAAAGGATATAAAAGCCCGAATGTGACCAGCATGTGTCTTTCTTTGTTTTGTAGGCTTCGCGCGCTCAGCATCGCCAATCGGGAATACATCGCGGATCTGGCCGAGCAGATACGACGCAAACGGGACCGAGCTTTGGTAAGTACCCCGCCTATGTATGATCGATGACGATCGTCGGCTACGTCGAATGGTAATTCGAAACGGGGATTAATTGCACCCATCTCCCGGCAATCTCGTCACCGTCGGACCGTCTGTTATCGGATCGAATTGACTACGCGCGCACTCGTTCACAATACGCAGCGCGACTGATGGAACCCCCGAAACGGTTTCACAAGAATTGGAACGCGCGATAACCACTCATGAAAGCAGCGACAGATCGAACATGAAACTGAAATTAAACCGATTTGAAAATGCGGCGCGTGTTCTCGGCCCGGCTGCCACGATCGATTCTGTTTTCATTCCACGTTACAAATCACTTGGAATTCGTTTCAGGAGGAACGTCGAATGGAACAGGAGAGCTGTCGCAGGCACTTCGATACCTGGAAGAGGCTATGGGGCAGACCGGGCCACGGCGCTCCCATAGATCACGCGCAACGGAACAATCTCTACAACATCCTCCATCGCTCGGCTATCTATTGAATTTTCCTGTTTCGCTTCCGAACAAGCGTAAAAGCGGAGAGAGACTCCTCGCGCTCTTTGTAAAAAAATGCCGCTTTTTATTATACAAATTGAATAAGGAGACGACCATTAAGTGAGCGGTAACGCAACGCAAAATTAGAACGATGGTTTCAGAGGAAAAAAAAAAGAAAGCAGCAAAGTACAAAAAATAGTAATCTCTCGTTTCTCTTCAGATGGTGACGAAATAAGACCGTTATGTAGGTCATTTCGCCGTTTTGACTTGTATAAATCGAGTTCGCTGTACGAGATCGAATTAAAAACGCACGGTCGCACACATGACCGTGCTATTCCATCCATCTGTTTTAATAAAATTTTGGAAGCGAAATGCGAGATTCAACGTCGTTTTTGAAATAAACTATTCTTAGTGGAAGATGCGCTTAGATAGATAGATAAGAAATTATCTAATTGATGAAGATGAAATTATCTAATCTAATTAAATCTCGCAAATTGTGGACAAAATCAATTTAAAATTTTCCAAAGATATTGTCTCGACGTATCGGTCTCTTCAAAAATGATTGTCACATAAATGTGGAAGAAGTAATGAAAAATTATATATGAGAGCGGTACCGAAGAATTAAGATAGAAAAATGTTAACGTCAGCGCCCTTTGTTTCTTATGAGTCGACTTGACATGAAAAAGCGAAAAGAGCATATCGGATAACCTATTAAATTTCATGAAAGCTTTGTAAGAGAGAGAGAAAGAGAGAGAGAGTAAAGAGTAGCTTGATAAACCAGGACCCATGAGTGACGCCGCGATTGACCAGACCTCAAAGGAGCAATCTCGTGAGAATCTAGTTGCTGTACGTGCCCGTCGGGTCGATAGGTTTTAAATTTCATGAACATCAAGGAACGGTCATTTGAATATATGTATGTATAGGTGCTTGTATATAAATGTGCGTGGCGTGGATGAGGTCACCATCACCGCGAAAAGAAAACGTAGACTTCCATCAGTCATCGTGTCGGTGCAATCTGGAGGTACACTGTTGCTTCAATCTTTCTTATCTCCGTCGAAAAGGAAGCCCATGTAATTTAAATCCTGTAATTTCAGATGCCTGTGAAACGATAAACGACACTTTAGACGCTTGAAATTTTAGAGCCAAGCAAAAGAAAACCGAGCGCTTAAATATATATTAGCTATTTGTTAAAAAGAATTTACACAACGCGCGCGCAAACAAGCTTCCTATTTTTTTTTCTCGCTGTCTCGTTAATAATTTTACGCCGTTGGTGTAATTTAGGCCATGTTCAGAGTATGAAAATTACATTATTTAATGTACGCACACACACGGCTGTTAAAAATATATTATTTGGGAAAGACATGCGAGGCAATTAATTATGTTTATTCATTTGTTGTCTGATAACACCTTCATTTGTTTTCACATTATTAAATGAGTCACTTGCTACGGGGGTCACGTAAATTGTATTTTATACCGTTGGAATGAAATTAACGTGATGCGAATATAAACTGACGCTGAGTATTGATTTTACCGAGCTTTTCGTTAACCGAGCTTACGTACGCTGCTTCCAAATAAGTTACTCGAATAATCAACGAAAATCGCGAGAGGAAAGGTCTCGAAAAGATATTTTTCAATTAAATAAATTTTAATTAAATAAATAGATTATTGTTTCAATCATGAAAATCTCACTCAAAGTTTCGTATAATGCACAAAAATAAAATTTGATATAACAACCATATTAATAATATATTTAAAAACCATTAGAGTATATATTTAAATATTTTCACTAAGAATATAATCAACACGCGGCAGAAATATCTTTTTGCGGTGTTCTAAAAACGACTACTAAAATTCGAAATAAATTCGATTCATCGCTCGCAAAAAAAGAGTGATTCATTATCTTCTGCAGAATAAAAATCTATATAGTTTCACACCTCTCGACACTTAAACGTGAATAATCCGCCGCGAACGACCCGGACGTTCGAACAAACCATAAATCATTGACTCAACGCAACGAACAATGTTCGCATTCGCTCTCTCGGTTTTATTAGTCGATTTGCGTAATACGTTAATTAGACATTAAGTGCTCGGTAAGCAGGTACGAAACCGGAAGAGTAACGGCAGCGCCTTTAATGGATGTGGCTTATTTAATTTGCGCGGCTGTTTGGCGGTGCGGCTCGGCGCAGTTTGTACGCGGAAAGGCGCACCTTCATCCTGTTTCCGTCTGGAGAGCGCAGTTTCAACCCTCCCTAGCCTTCCACCCTTTAACTAACACACAAACACACACACGTAGAAGCGACCTACAAAATCTTCCGCCTTCACCGCGCGCATCTCTCGAGCACTCGCATCCCTTCGTCCGTCGCCGCGCTACCCTCGTATCAACCCTCTTTCGCTAGCTCGCAACCACTCGCGCTTTTGCTATTGTCTGACTATTGTGTCGCTGTTACCGCGGTTGTGTCGGTCCGTTTGTATAAGGGTGATTCATTTTCTGGGAAATATCAGTTCCTGCGTCGCGCGCATGAATTTCGACTCACATGAGCGCGTAAAACCGCGCGTTGTGTGTGTGTTCCTGCGCGCGCGGACATCTCTCTCACTCTCCCTCCTATTTTCTCTCCCTTTTCATCCTCTACATTTCTCATCACGTCCGTCGTTGTCGTCGTCGTCGGATACGAATTAAGCCGTGGACTTTCTTCCAAAATAAATGCATATTCACCCTCTCGAAGACGCTATTTCACTAGGAAGCAGTGCTTTATTTCGAGCATATTCGCGCGTTGGAGTAGTTTTGCAAATTAAAATCGTCCATCTCCTCATTCCCTCCTTCGTCGCGGTAGATTCTTCGTTATCGTCTCGGGAGCTCGTGTAATTTTCGCCGACCTTACCGCAGAAATTTTACCTGGTCACGTTCGACGATAGCTCGCCGATCATCGAGTGCGCTTAACGGGAATAGGGTAACTCGCGAAATGGGACGTTAAAATGAATCCCTCTCTTCTCTCTCTCTCCGTTCAGCGCGGCGGCCGAGTCATCGTGAAATTTTCCTGTACATTTAACGTGTAAATATAAATAACGCGGCGCGCTCATAAATGTGCCTTTCTAAATTGCGGAACCTACCGCTACGATGCTCTCGCTTACTGCGGCTCGGCGATAAAACCGACCCGCCTCCTCCATATCTGCATTTTCTCCGCCGTGCCTCTGTTTGTTTGTGTCTCGTTCGCACACGCCCGGCCTTCGCCCGGCGGGATGCATTGTTACGAAATTGGGTCATCCGCTTACTGCAATGAGATACGCGACTCGTCCCGGTGTCACGCGCCATGAAAATTGGTCGCTCAGCTACCTCTCTCTCTCTCTCTCTCTCTCTCTCTCTGTCTTTCCTTCTCTTCGCTCGCATCGTAAAAGATCAAGTGAATTAATAATCAGAAAAGCAGAGAGACTAATAATCTTGCAACATCGAACACTGGAGAAAATTCCGGTTCTAAGAGCGTTTTTGCTGCTAATTGTAAGATATCGAGATGACAAATTGCGCGTAATCAAACATAACGTTTTGAAACACGTTCTAAATATTTCGTTAATATCCTAAGAAATTTATAACAATAATAAAATAAAAATGTCTAAGGAATTTATGTTGATATAAACACCTTGTATTTGATAGTGTTAATATTTTATGTCGCAATTTTGTTCAATCGGTCGTAATCATGCCAATGTGATAATTATTATAATACAACAAATTGCAATCAATCGGATAATATTCATAAAATATTTATTGCGATCAAAATGCATCGGGCTTTGTTTCGCGAAATTACATAAAGTTGTCTCATACAGAATACATGAAGTTATTTATTATTATTAGTAAATATTGTCTCTTTAAAAAAATGAAATTTTTTAAAGAAGTTGATTGTTTTTAAGTAATATTTATGAATTGACAGCAATATCTGATAGATATACACGGTCGATCATTAATACTCATTTATACGCTGTCTCTACTCAGAGTAAATCACAATAAATCACGTATATACATGTACACGTAATTGTGAATAAGAAAAACGCGGCAAAAACAGACAGAACAGATCCTACTCTGTCGTTAAGAAGCCATATTTTATAAAAAATGAGATTTGCGTGCGCGGAACGTTGAGCGATTGTGCGAACGTAGGATCCACGGGAAAAATGTCACTAGCGCGAGGGGGATGATTAACGAGCTAACTCTAATAGCCACTTTAGCCGTACTTAATTAGAAATCGCATAATTTATTCGGCAAACGCGCGGAATGTGAGTCTCTGTTCTTTCACCGTCGTCGCGCGAATCCCCTTTTATACGATTTACACGTACGCGTACACATCGTGCACTTTTACATGCTAATTTCGCCGACTGCTCTTCTATTTGCAGACTCAACTTTTACGGACGACTTCGTTAAAAAAGACCGCGCTTATGACTCGCGCGTTTCCCTCTGAGAATCACGTCATCGTCGTCGTCGTCGCCGTCGTCTGGTTACAAAAAAATGAAGAACGATTTAAATTCGCTTGTAAAATTTTCTGTTACGCGCATCCTGTGTTAAATTTGTCTTAGCAAGCGGCCGGTTAATTATTTTCGACCGCACCTACGAGATGAATAAAGAGCCTTTTCTTACATTATTCATCGGTCTGTATTAAATCTCGAAACATTTCGTCTGATAAATTTCCGTCGTAAAAACGGAAATAAATACGATCATTTTTCACAATTCTCCACATGATCGCGGTAAAAGCCCGCCGACCAAGATTAATTCGATGAAGCTGCGCGTGCTGCCGCGCGCGTTAGGATTTTATAGTTACAACACCGCGAGATGAATCCGTTGTGTACACTGCATACTTACATACCAGCAGTTGAAGCTGCTCGTTCAACTTCGTCGCGCGCGACTCTGTGAGTAATTTCCGTGTGTGCGTTGTGATGTAAAAGCTGCTGTAGTGACTTTACTCGATAAAGTGGCCCCCAGCAGCCTCCCGCTTCTCGTGCTCAGATAGTAATATTTAATGATACAAATCGTGAAATGCGAATTGTGCACGCGCGTGCACGAGATATCAAATTTTATTCAAACGAAACAAACTAGAATGCCGGCTTATCTCGACGAGTTTCGTCCACCGTGTGAATTTCCATCAAACATGCATTTTCTATTCCATGTACAAATATTGTACATATATATAATACATATATACGTCCCGTGTTACATGTACATATATTTTAATAAACCGCGGTGGGCGATACATTATATTTGTGATAGATTTCTCGCGGAAATAGTTGACGATGTTGATACAAAAAATGGAAGCAATCTTGCGGCGGCGAATTAAGATTTTTAGTCGGTTCAATGTCACGTCTTTATATTACTGCGCGGTAAATATAAGCTTTTTTTACGCGCACGAACGATGACCCTCCTCACGCGTTGTATAATTTTTTCATTCATTATAACGTTGACATTATTTTACATTCGCGTGTAATATCTAAGAGATAAGAGGAATAATGCATGTAAGTTATTAACGAGTCATTGTTATTAGACCGCATTAGTGAACTATTTGCGTAGATACTGAAAGTTGTAGACAACAATCGCCACGTACGATCAATAGCTTAATGAAATATACGTTCTCTGTAATTACACCTGCTCCATAATTACTTATCGCTACTTTTGTGATATTTTTACATAATTAACATCACTTAAATATGCATTTGTATATTTTTAACTTCTCTGTTTGATTATAATGCGTTAAACATTTCGAAAAGTTTTCGTAAATTTTGACACGCATTCGGAGTTCCGTATGTATAATTCTCCCGAGAGAGATATCCGATGCATTAGATAATGCTGATACGTTTCAGTGTACTTCTCGCAGTAGAAACTCGCTGTAGGGCGATACATTTCTATTATGTCGCACCAGCCAAGACACACGGAGAATCTATTACATCGCGAAACACAAAACTTTCGTACACACGATACGTCGTATAATGAATACAAAATTAAGAAATCGTACATATACATTTTAGTAATTACACGACGAAATATAATAATTGTATAAAAATAATATTTCCACACAATATAAATTATAAGATGTGTATAAGAAATATTTAAAAAGCGCGTATATTTAATGCACTGATAACACATTCCCGACTATCCCCATATTGTGTGTATCGAGAGAAGTGAAAATAAATCGATTCTCGTGTGGCCCATCCATTTCCTTGTCGAAGTCTTTTGAGATCGTTCCGACCGGCCCGGCGAAGAAACTTCTGCCAAAGTCGATAATTTATTTCGCAACTTCGTCGCTCTCTCCGTGACCTGTTTCCAATGTGCTTGTGAATCGGAAACTTCTTCCTGCAGTTCACGCGATACACATTCCGTGAATGCATACTAATTATTACATGCCGGGACGCTCGATTTTTGACGCGAATGTAATTTCAAAGTTAAATATCGTGTCAGTGTGTTAAAATGTTAAAAGTACAGAAAAGGTCGCACTCACGTGTCACGGTTAAGTTATGTTAATGAAAAAACAAATATTACAATGTAAACCGCGCATATTGCGAATAATATATTGGTATCGACGCGCGTGCAACGTGTCACGCCATGCGTATTACATTATGATTATGAGATATACGAGCATGATATCGATATTAAACAGCTGTGACTGCGTTGCATATTCATTATAAAACAAATGTCATCGTGTAAATGATACGTATACGTAACACGACATGTATATATAGCAATAATAATAATTGCCAATAATAGTCGGAGATAACTTAACCATCTGTATACATTATATTGTGCAAGATTTGCAACTGATGCACGCGCGCTCGTCAAAGTTGTAAAGTTCTCAGGAATATAAATTTTCCGAAGCAGCGAGAAACGTTGCTTGTGCGGCACGATAATGCAAAATAAAACCCTTTGGGTGAGAAAATAATTCATAACGCCGTAATTACAGCGTTGAAACATACGTTTTTCACATATATTTTATTTATCCGAAAATTCTCTGAAAAGAGAGAGGCAGCGAAAAATCTCGATGCGATTTGAAGTTAAAAAGCAGACACACGAGAAGCTCATACGCGAACGATCGGTCGCAGGAGCGAGACTGCGCCAAGGCTATGCCACTCGATGAGTTCTCGCTGGCACGAGAAATAATATTTGTTCATCGTTTCATCACGATGTACGTGACACACGAAGGCGACATATACGCGGTCTTTCAAGTGCGGGACCGTTTTACGTCGCGAGCTGCGCGCGCGCGATCAACGAAATCTGAATTTCATCTACGTACGTCAAACAAGGCGAGGATTTTGTTTGTTCAACGTTGTGGCTTTTACAGACGGAACGCGTTACGCGTGACAAAAAACAACCGCGATAGCCAAAATCAGTATTTTGATCTTATGGAAAAGCAGCATATTGATTGACTATCGCGACGATTCTAACCGCGCGCGTTGACGCGTTCTATTTGCAGCCATTGCGCTCCGAAAAAGTTAAAAGAGACAGATGCAAACTTCAAATTATATTACTGCGGTCAAACTACAATTATAAAGTCAAAAATAAATAAAAACATCGTAGTTTTACAGACGTTGAGATTGAAAACTTTAGTAGAGTTTATTATTTTTTTACAACCCTTGAAAAATTTAATGAATATCGCATCGTACATTTATATTTTCACGTTGAATTTTCAATTCTCTTCATAGAGGGGAGGAAAAAATGTCGCTTATTATTAAATTCGACGGGAACTCCGACTCTCCGACTATTCCCGGTCAAATGATTAAATATTCGGCAATTAGCCGCATGTGTTGCGAGAGCGGGATATTTTTTCGTTGTTTCCGCTCGGCTCTTTCCCTGTAATCAATGGCCGAGAGTCTCTATCTCTCTCTCTCTCTCTTTTCCTCTCCCACCTCTCTCCTCTTGCCATCGAAATATCGCTTTTAATCGACCCCTCGTATATATCGCTACACTTTAACGCTGCATCTGCTAATTGCGTCGGTAATGGCGTTTCTGGGATTCGACGCAAATTTGCTCGGTCGTCCGTGCGATTTTGGAAAATCGTCGCGTGAATACTTGATAAGCCGTACTCGGGTTACATTATCGTGAGCGCGCGGGGCGGTCGCACGCGCGCGCACGATATAATCGTTGATCCGCTTGCAAACCCGTGTGTGATCCAGGCATCGTTGGATATTTTCAGCAAGCTTCCACGGGAATTATGTCGAGAGAGATTAGTCCCTTTCCCTGGGGCGTGTAATATCTATAACGGCAAAAACGAACGTGGGAGAGGAGGAGACGCGCGCGATCGTTTTGCGCATTAATGTACACATCGTTCGACCCGACCGAACCGCCCGTCGATCGACGTTTATGTAACCCACGTTGAGGAAGTCGGAAAATTATGCACCAGGCTCTGCCACGCGAACTTTGTACACACACATCTAGATTTCGCGCGGCGCGAATCGATTATTGAATATATTGCGACACGAGCTCGTTATTTCGCCATTTGCTCATCTCGGTAATTAATTATCTGCGCGATGTTGTGCACGGCCATTATCATTAGCGATATCATTACATCGTCCTTTACTGCGCCAATATTTCTTCTCGGAGTATTTTCACGAAGTGGTGTCGCGTTTGAAAATTTTCAGTCTGCGCTGATGCTCTTTCTTTGTGTGAAATTCTCGAAAAAAAATGTGAATTATGATTATACATATACGACAAAATGATAATTTCTATACACGAGAGAGTCTTTTGCGCAAAGAGCTGTGCAGCTCTTGCACTTGCAGAAGTACTTCCGGCAGCGAAACTTTTTTCATATATCTCCGAAATTATTTCGAAGTATCACAGCCGGACGCAAGCCGTGCGTTATCCTCTTTACTTTTTCGTATCTGCTCGTGTGTATATGTGTGTGTATGTGTGTGTGTATGCGTAGCAGGGAATATTAACTTAGTTTCAGTTTGCGTCCCGGCGTTTTATACATTTTTCCCATTAAATTTTTCTCATTAAACGTACATTATGTCGTGAATAGTTTTTCACTGTTTCTGCTATTTCGCAAACGATGCGC
Organism: Pseudomyrmex dendroicus; assembly: GCA_014825645.1. NCBI lineage: Eukaryota > Metazoa > Arthropoda > Insecta > Hymenoptera > Formicidae > Pseudomyrmex > Pseudomyrmex dendroicus. The sequence continues at coordinate 12,405 of QVNZ01022074.1, read as the reverse complement.
ATCCGATGAAAGCCTTTCTCAATTGCGCTCGCGTTAACATGTTATCATTTAAATTACGTTTTTTTAATCCGTTTCTTACATCGTGATATATAATTTTTACTTTTTATTTTTACTTTTAGTGTGCGTGCGTTTGAGAAAACTCATTTAAGTTTTTTTTTTTTTTATTGAACTATCTTTTATCTCGTTTCTAAAGTAACTCAAATTTTCAAACTCTCTCTCTCTCTCTCTCTCTCTCTCTCTCTCTCTTTCACTCTACTTTCTTCCCTCGGAGAGTTCTAATCCCCGTCTCACCCAAAAGCAAACAAATTATTCACAGTTAGTTAGAACAAACGCGCGCGTGGATGCGGTGGAGACTCTTTCTCGAATCGCATCTCGTCAATAATCTGATCGTAATAATCTCCGCGTGCAAAATATTCGGGAATGTCCCAGGGCTTTAGGGATCTCGCGCGTGCTTCGAAATGCATGGAAATAGGAAATCTCACGATCCGCTCGCAATAAGGTCTGCACGTGATCGCTGCAGCCAGCAACCCCCGTAGAATTGGCCGGAGACCAAACCTGGGGTGGCGCTCTTATCGTATTTCGCTCGGCGTTTTTCTCCCGCCTTATTTACGTTCTCCTTTCTTGAGGGTTTTTTTTTTTTAGCTTTCTTCTCTCACCCTTATATTCTCACCCTTCCTGTACACATCCCTGTCGTCGCGGCATCGACAGCGGCGGGCCCCCACGTTGTGCAGAAGACGCTGAATTATTTACAAACTTTAAAGCGCGGGGAGCTAAAGCCGAACCGACTATACGCGCTCCGTGCCGAAGTCAATGTGGAAAATGGAGCCAATCCTCGCTCCATCTTCCGCAAATGTTCATAGTCCGCGACATCCTCCGGACGAATTTACATCCGATGCGTCATAATACGTTTACGATCGCGGAAAGAGAGACAAATGCATGAATTTTATTTCAAAACCATTTTCTTTAAAGGGAGAAAAACCATATATAGGAACGCGTACTCAACAACAATTCTTCGTGAAAGCAACAAAATCCATATTCTTAACATCAGAGACATAATATTTATGGTAAATTTAATTATTTAGTATATTAAATTTAATTATTTGATATATTTAATTAGTAGTTAGGTTACTTTCTACTTTAGAATTAAACGTTGACACAAACGTCATTATCGCACTATTGTGGCCGTGTTAAGACAATCCCCGCGGCGAGGGTGGTAATTTTACTTCCATCACCGATGCACGTTAGGCGGCTGCATTATGAAGCACTCGTACGGCCGCTCCCGTAACTCAGTCTGGCGCGTCATTAATACCCGGGTATTCGCCGTACATTATCACATGGCATTATACGGTAGATCGATCCCATTTAGATCCCGGGTCCGGCTTGGTCGAGCGCGCACTCACGATCCCGCATCTCCGTGTGCCACGAGATTTTCGTCGGCGGAGAGCGCGCTAAGCCGTTCAGAAGATGAGCTCTCCTCGACCCCATTCAACGCCTTTCCTTTCGATTCTTTCTCGCGAACAATGGCCGCGCGTATGCCGAATTTCCCCGGGGGGAATCCGTCGGACTACGGCAGATAGTGTGGTGTGTGTTATCCGGCGCGTGATTTTATGTCGCACAAACGCGGATACGTTTCGACGCGAATTTATGCTGAATATTAATAAGAAAGGAAGAGAGAGATATGCGTGCGCGTCAGAAAATCGAGTGAGAAGATCGAGCAAACCGATATTTCGACGTATATTTCTTAGTACATCATCTCATTCGGTGATGCGTCATCACGTTGTTACGATGTTGATACACATTTTAGACATATATGTTATTTAAATATTTTCCACATCGAATAGTTTATACGAGTTTGCATAAGAGCGCACCGGTAATCTAAACAACATAATGTCTGATAAAACATTAGCTTTAATTACATTCTGTTTACGTAACATGCGTAAAATTGCATAAACATATATTTTTCAAGTGCGTGTCGTAAATATAGAATCTCATATCTTTTTAAATATAGAAAAAATTACATCGCAGTCTAATGAAATGAAAACCAATTAAAAACAAAAATTATAATTTCAGTTTAAGACAATGGTTTCTTGTGCGATAAAGATTTCTAATACGATATTTGAAAACAATTATTTCTACAAGGAACACTTGCATTTTTTTTTTTTTTAATTCGAAATCTGTCAGACTCTCGTCCTGGTGCATTCTGTATTCCTTCAGCGTCACGTGTTTCTTGCGTAAGGACTTTTAAGCACACTCTTCGTCGCGCAAGAGGAAATCAACGCCAAACGCCCTCCTAGTTTTCTCCTCACGCGGACTGCTAAATCTTATTTTCCTAGAAGTCAAAGATGCAGACGGCAGTTGCGCGGCAACGCCTTCGACAGCATCGGGAACTCTTTGATCTTCAGAATCTCTGACTACTTTCAGGTCCTCGATAGCGCGACGCTCTCGCACGGGACACAATAACTCTCGACGACAACGACGACGAGATTGAGTAAAATTTGCGGCACGACAAATCATTATGTACATATATATATATCCATCTAGCTACTATGTTCGCGCGCGCGCGCGCGCAAACGCGATTAAAGAAATCTCAGAAATTTGTCGCGCGATGTGAATGTATAACGTGCTTTCCTCTCTTTGTCCGGCAATTTGTCGGGGAAGGGAGAAGGGTGAGGAAAACGCGAATTCTTCAAGTCACAGAAAAGTTGGAGGAAAAAGTGCGAAAACGTCTCGGCCAAGAGATTTTTGAACGCGGTAATGCGAGATTGATGTCACGCCTTGGCACTCACTGTGCTGTAAACTTTCTGCAACTAACTTCGTGATTTCGAGCGGAATCGAGTTAGCGGAACTGCAGATGTCGTATCACGTGCCGTCGTCGCCGTCGCCGCACCAAAAGTCAATGTGATATAAAAGAATAAAATTCTCGTCGCGTTTCACACGGGGGAATGAACAATAAGTACATGAGAGGGAGAAAGTTGCATAGCCCGCGCGATTTCACGCGCTCCGGAAACGAACGCGTCGAATGGAAGTGCCATTTGGGAGATATTTTACTAGGATAGGATCGTCGCGCATATATGCAAAAGACCCCGATTCTCTCACCCGAGCAAGGGAATCTCCGCAACGCCACAAGATCGCGCGATTCTCAGCTTCCTGCCGTGCGTCCGGAATTAAGCGTCTTGCGGCGCACGTTGTTCCAGGATTTCTGCGCGACGTATTACTGATGTTACAAGACCCAACCCTTCTCTCGGTCTTGCGCGCGCGGCGCTTCCTTTAACAGTCATCTCTCGGGAGCTTCGCCCGGTACACACCGCAAAACCGCTTACCGCGAATTGCAGCCTCGGCGCATTACTCAACAAAAGCTCCCTCGCACGATGCACGTATCGCGGATCGAGCGATACGCGCATCAGACGCGACGTGGTAAGTTACCTAACACTGATTCGTTTGTGCCTCGACATTACGCCCTTTCCACCGCGTCGGATTTCTCCTCTCTTTGATGTAAGACCGCGGATTTCGTTCTTGATACTTACTCGAGAATAATATCCTTGCGCGAAATAAAAAACGAAACGGATTAAACATCGTCGAAACGGCGCTTTCTTCCACGAGAAGAAAGCGACGTGTAATAACGTCGTGCGCGAAATTATTTAAACGCCGAAACGAGACTCGGGGGCATGAATCGGGAATGAGACGTCCATAAAAAAGGCACGGTGTAACGTTAGAAAAAACGGTCGACTATCGGCGGATTTAATTTTTTAGCGTTTTTTGTTCCGCACACTAACACGCGCCGGTGCGGAGAGGTAAGAATAGCGGAGAATTAAATACAGCGGAATTTAAAATCAAATTTTTCCTCAGTCGTCCTTTGTAACGTAGTCGAATAGCGACTTTCTAAAGTATCCCGTTTGCTCGTGTAATGTGTATTATTAATTCGCACACGAACGTTTTAATCATCGTGAGAAAAATAGGAGGTTTTTGATTTTGTCGAAATGTACGGCATTATATTGCGCATGTGCCTGATTCAGTTCGGTTAGAGCAAACAGTGTTTTTCTCTCGAGTGCACAGACGCAGTAATCAAATAAGGTCGACGAGGAAGCCAGATTTTCAGAGGAAACAGAAAAACGGTCGCGCGTCAACATCTCGACCGTCCCAGTTTGCAATATTTGCTTGCGCGCTCCTCGACTTCCGTGCACGTTTTTTTGCCGCTCGCGCGCGCTCGCCCGCCCGCCCGCCTACGCGCGAGTGATGAAAAATATAAGAATCCTCCTCGCGACACACATACACACAGATATCGTATTAACCTTATTATCGAGATCTCGGTGGAGAATTTTTGTATGTCCCTTTAGATTTTTCTCACTTAAGTTTTCTCAACTTTTGCGTACCGAAACTTTCGTGCCGAAGTTTATACACACGTATAGCGCACGACCGATTTTACAGCAAAGAACTTCCGAGCTCATAAAGGCGTCCTACAGCAACTGAAGTTGAGTTTGTTTTGTTCTCGAAATATATCTCAAGCCAAGCTGCCAAGAAAGCGAAATTGTTAGTATTGATGCTCTCTCGTCATTTATAGAAAATGTGGTTCACCAACTTTCTCAAAATTATTTGCAGTTAGAAAAGTATGGTACATTCATAAAACAAACTTTGCGCACACAATAAAAATTATTAAACAAGAAAAATCGTTTTTTTTCTCGTAATTCAAACATTTCTCTTTCACGGACGCGAAAAAAATAACGGATTTTCCTGTTTAATAATTTTTATTATACGCGCTAAGGTTTTTGTTTTGAATGTACTTTTGCAAAATAATTTCAAAAACGTTGGTGGACAAGTTTTCCACAAATGACGAGAGAACATCAATACTAATAATTTCGACTTACAAACGATGCAGATGGGCAACAGAAACTTATTCTTCGCTGAACTTGATATAAAGTTTACTTTAGCCAACTTTTAATTGGAGCGTCAGTTATCAAAATATTTAATACTAAAATGTAAAAGGGAGAATCAAATAAAACAAAGTTTTCTCTTTAGTGAATCAAAGTTTTGTTCGAGAAAAGTTGAGACTTCAATTTTGTTGAATAGGCAAAAAAAAAAAAAAAACACGGTTAAGAATTGCAAACATAACGGAAGTAATAAAATAGTATATATATAAAATAGCTTTCTATATAACGCGCTATATAGAAAGCTATTTTAAATAAATAAAGTATATATTTTAATTTATAAGTTTTTTCCGCTCGTGAAAACAAGTTATAATTGGAATACTTACAGAATTGCGCGTCCGTAAAATAAATCATAAAAAGTGAAGCTCTCTCTCTCTCTCTCTCTCTCTCTCTCTCTCTCTCTCTCTCTCTCTCTCTCTCTCTCTCTCTCTCCTCGTCTTTATTCCAGATCGCTCGTTTTCACATCCGCAATATGAATAATATTTCTTTTTCTCTCCGATAAATGCAATGAATAAGTGCTTACCGAATAGAAAATAATATCGTCTAAATATCGCTGAACGATGCGCGCTCGGTTTTCTTCGCGCAAGATGCACTTGGAAGGAATTTCAGATTTCTGGAGATACACGTGTGTGTGTGAGCGCGCGCGCATGTGTAAAATAGAGTGCATCGATCGGTGCAATTATATGCTTGAGTTGCTTGAGTACAATAAAGACGTAGCAAAAAAAGTAGCAGACAGAACAGATTTTCAGGACACGGTTAAATATAGAATATTTTTCTCAGTTGAAAGTTCGTTTTAAGTTCGTCTTACTTATGATTAAAAATAATTTATGAAGTTATCTATACATTCGAGGCTTTCGTTTTAACAGCGATATGTGTCTTCGATAGAACAAGCGAACGGAACACTTTCGTAATTACTCCACAAAATGCAGCAGCGCGTTGCGCGCGTGAAGCCCGCCGCAACAGAAAACATGCTCTTAAAAATGCAAAACAATTAACTTTTTTTTGCTTCATTCAGTTAAACAGGACGGACTAAACACAAACGAATTACGTTCATTACAGAAAAATGCACTTGTATAACGAATAAATAGAAGATAAAAAAAAAAAAAAAACGGTAAATAATATAAAGTAAATAATGTAGTTTTGCTTCCTTTATTGAGTAAATATCGAACGCGCGAAAAATCTGTAATAAAGAAAAAGTTTAGTTAATTACCACGCGAGAGCAAACACGCGCAACAACGCTGCTCAGGTTGCGCGTATTAAATTTGAAATTTAACAAGCTCGCGATAATCTCACAATATCGCGTATTTAAATAAAACTATTGAGGACATAAGTTTGCTTATTTTCTCGGATAAATTCAGTCTTTTATATTTAAAATCTGAATGACGAATCAAACTAAACTCTCGGGATTTCATAATAGGTATCTTTGCTGTCCGATGGAAGGTGATATTTTTAGACAAATATAAACATTTTTGTGAAATGAAACAAGAAAAGAAATTTTGTCGCAACTTTGACAGCTGTCGACCAGCAAAATTGCTTAAGACACACTTCTTATTAGACGAAACCAACACCAAACGGAAAAATTAATAGCGGATCTCGGGAGTATTTTTTTCAGCCGGTGTCGTTTCTTTTTACGGTCGGTGATTTGCAGGCAGATGGCACGACAGCGTGCAATAACTCACGGTCCTTAACCTTTTAAGCACTTCTGTACTCTGTTCAAGTTTTAACGTTCTTTTTTTTTGGCGTGTACACTCTGACACCGGTAAATAACGAAGTCCGAAGACAACTGCCGTAGACACCGAAAAATATATAAGTTACGGAAAGAATTTATCATCATCAGTTTGGTATTTTACGGTGCGGAAAGGACAAATTGCGCGACGATGGCCCACGATGTATATATAGTTGCGACACAATTGCCTCAATCGCCCGATCGAACTGCTCGCCGAAAGCTGCTTTAGAAAACCGCACACGGCCTGTTGATTATTCATTAATCGAATAATGTCGGAAACCCTTTAACCCCTTCTCCGTAAATCATCCCTCTCCCATTCTGTCCCCGTCTCTTTCGCGCTCAGTTAGGTTGATTACAAATTTGCGCGTCTACCGGCGAGTTAATTAATTAGTCTGCATTAATTACAGCCGTGGAGTAATAATCGTCTTCTTTTTTCGACGACAATGGCGCGCACAATCGGACCTGCTACGATGTTCGTTCTTCGCTATATTCTCGGCTATATCGCCCCCGCCGGGCCTGCCGTCGGCCGACGAAGGGGAAGGGGAGGTTACGCGTGTTCTTAACGGCGAGTTTCAATTTCCTGGCCACGGGTCACCGCCCTTGCAATTCCGGAAGAACGAAACCGGGACGCGCTCAGCCTCCCGTAGCGCGCCAGGAACAAATGAAATATGCAGAACGCTTCTACTTCGCGATCCGCAGCCCTCGACGGCGGCGGCGAGGACGGGGGTGGCGCAAGAGGGGTTAATTGCAAGGAAATACGATAAAGCAGACGGGAAGCGTTTCGTCGAGACGCTGGAAAATTTATACGAAGGCGTAGGGACGGGGATGAAAGAGGCAGCCAACCGACCGTCGGTACGAGCGCCGAAATAAACGAGACCATGCCGCATACTTTACGAATTCCGATTGCGCTCCCCTTGGGAGAGACCCGCGGTTTTCTGTGACCTCCGTTATTCTTGGAAATACCGCGGCATTTCCAATCCAGCGCGACGATGTTCAGGAACCGGGTCTCGTCAAGCGTGACACGCAATGACAGACATTCCATGCTTCCGTTTCTTTTTTTTTTTTTTTTTTGCATTCGAACGAATCAGCACTCGATGCGTTAATCTTTTCTATTATTTTTTGAACGCAGGCTTTATCTTTTAGATGTTTAAATAATATATTCTTCATTAAATCTATTCTTGCACATTCGTGTTGCTAAACTTGTACATTCTTAAAATATTTTATGATATTTTTATATCTCGCCAGGAGATATTCGCTCGTTTGAAGGCACGAATCGATTTGGGAAAGATCGATATGGAAGTATAAAAAATTGCGCACAGCTCGCTATTAATAAGTTGCCTTTTATTTCGTTCTTTGTGATGGCGGGTCTGCAGTGATAGAGATTACTTCGTATATTCCGTTCCGCCATAAAGCTGTCGATTTATCCACGATTCACTGGCGAAATAACGCGCGAATTTGATGGAATTCCCTCGTCAAGCGGGTCGATATCATCGATTGAAATTAATATAATCTGCAAATCGATATCCTGTTTCCAATATAAATTTCTTTCTCTCTCTTTCTCTTTCTGTCAAACGCCGCCGTCATATAACGTATAATGCAACGTGATCCGAGCGCGCGTTTAAAAAAAGCTGAAACCTCTCCCAAGAGACGTGTCCGCGCGATGACAAAAATTATAATTCCTTTCTTCTACTCTTTCTTCTCTGCGCAGTACACAATACGTCGTAAGAAAATCCGGACCGGTTATGGTTTAATCTCGTCGTTCGCGCGACAACGATGAGCGGATTAATATGTTCTTTCAGCTCGCGCGCGCGCGCAAATACGGGATATAAAAAACATCTGATTACAAAAGAATTTGCATTTTTATTACAGTGACGTATATATACGTATATATTTTACAGTACACAGTGTGTAACGACAACGCATACATAGACCCCCGTTGATGGACGCGCCGATTCGAGAGATCTCGCTCTTCTTTTTCACCGGCTTTTCCTTCATTTCTTTTGTTCAAAAGCGTAGAGACAGAGAGGGAGAGAGAGAAAGAGGAAAAGAAAAAAGAAAAAAGCGTTTCTTTTTTCTTTCTCTCTCTCTCTCTCTCTTTCTTACAGCTGCGAACAATATATCCGCGTAAATGCGATAACGAACTATCGTTCGAACACGTCGAGATATACGTTTTCCGCGACGTTGTTCCGTAACGATTTTTCATAACGAGTTTGCTGGATATCGCATTGCGCCGATAATAATCACGGCCCCGACGAACGAGGACGCGCTGAATTGTTGAAGCGCAAAATGTAAAACGTGTGCGCGCGAGCTCGCGAGCGAACGAACGCGTCATCATGAAAAATTCCTGTGCAGCAAACGCGATATTTTGTCACGTTTGCGGCAACGCGCCTTTAATACTCATAGCGATTATACCGGTTATTGCGCGATATCGAGCGAGTCAAACTGTCGGGGCTGAATCGAGTCGCGAGAACGCTCCATCTGCGCGCGTCATTCATTGCTAATGCAAAATGCGTTACATCGTCCCCATCGCGTACCGATAAAAGTTCTGATGGATCTACATACCTCATCGTGTGTTGGCCTCCTGAAAAATCGAGGGGAGAGGGAGGAAGTGAGAATCATCGACGCCGATGTTCTAACTTATACAGCTACTAGTTTCGTTTTGCTATTTTTTTTTTTTTTTTTTTAAAGAGTTCATCAGAATTTTCACGATAATAATCTCGACATTCTTATTAACCACAGAAATACATAAGTTTTTGCGATGCATATATCCATATATACACAATCGCGCACACACTTTAGTTTTATAATTTTAAATTCTAAAAATTTATCCATATGGAATGTCGTCTTAACCGCGGATTCTCCAGCGGCTAGCATTCAAATCCACATGCACACACACATATTTTTTGTAACGAAATATAACACTTTTTTCTGTTCTCTGTAAAAAAACGGAATATGACACTATTTTCTGTGACGAAAATATACACACTTCTTTGTATTCTCACATTTTTTTCTATTATCTCTGCTTTCTGTTCTCTTTTCTTTCTATTCTATAAAACAAAAATTTATACGTAATTTCATATCAGTTTTTTTCGCAACGTTATGTTTTGCAGATAATAAAGTATTTAAATTAATATACGAAGATGTTTTTCGGGTTTGAATCGCGTTAGTGTCATTTTTATAGGTATAAAAATGACACTAAAGCGGTTCAAATCCGAAAAACATCTTCGTATGTTAATACAACACACCGCGAAAGCATCAAATATCAGATAAAGTATTTAAATGCTTGACATCTTTGCACAGAAGTTAAATGTTAATAATTCTGAATGTTAAAAGAGTATCAAGAAAATTTTCTCGCATTTGTGATTATATATAGTTCAAACACGTAAATTGTAATAAAATTTGTTTCGCGCCGAATGCTAATCCGGAAGAGTAAGAAAATTTTCTTGCTCTATAAATTTACATTTCATTTTTATACATTCCCCCCCTCGCTGTCTCTCACCGCTGGAGAATCCTGAAGTCGCGCGATCGATCGCTCGCAAGAGATGAGCAATTTTTTTTCCGTCCCGTCTTTCTGATGATCCGCGCGGCCCAATCGGAAATTGATGGCACCCGTCGTCGCGGGGCGTTTACCGCAAAATGGGCATGCCCATTTTGCGAGATCGGCGCGCGGTGACGTTCTAAACCGCGCGGTTTGCCGAGCCATTAAGAAAACACAATAGCCACTTCACACGCCCGTCCGCCGATTCCGTCCGATTTCATCCGAGAACGACGACTGGATGATATGTAATAGCAGCAGTGTTTAGTCGTAAATCGCTCGGCAAATGCCGCGTCGTATAACACGAAAACACAAAGTTCGATATCCCCGACATCCTACGGTAGAGAAATGCGCGCGCGCGACTCTCGAAATCGTGCTTCATACACTCTTCAAAATTTCATATTTCTTGAAGAAGACAGAGCATTATTCTACAAAGATGCGAAGGGAGAGAACTGTTCCTCCTCCTCGCGTTGCACGCCGCGCTGCTTCGCAGTCGCTATGAAAATTCGACCGATTTCTCGCGAATAAAACAGCATTCGTCTTTTCATATATTCGCGATAGAGCTCCCAATGTATCTATTTGATACATATATTTTATGTATTTTTCTACGTTCGCGCGCAGCTTTTTTATCGATTTTGACGCACTTCTATATATGTATTATCGGCACTTCGAAAATCCCGATTTCTTCAATAAATAAATAGAAATTTAAAGCAAAAATCCGATCAGCGCGTGCCTGAATTTATCGTAATTTTCGTATTCTCGATACGGAATTTCTAGAGGAAGAGAACACTACGATACATATAAATCTCTCGTCTTGTTCAAAATCTATAAGATTTTTTAGAGCATACGAGAGTATGTGATTTTTCACATCGGAATGTGTACTACCAAAACCAATTTCTGTACAGTTTCTCTTTACGCGATCGTCCGTTTGATCGTCTTCGTTTCCTCGGCCGTAACGTCTTGTCGTGAGATTAAAGCTACTTTGAACTTGAAAAAAAAAAAATACAACAACAAACACATTCAGACTCGTAGAAAATCTTTTTATAAAATGCTTTGTTACTTTGATAAAGATCCCATTCGCACACAACCGCACACACTTCTCACGCACATGCTCGCTCTCACTTCAAAACTCACTTCGAGTCTTCGTTGCTGCTAACTTGATTCGCGATCGGTCTTGGGGCACGACCACTTCTGCTGGATGCTTTTCGAGAACAATTGCGGAACGTTCTTCTCTCGAACGATCTCTCATCGAGTCTCATTACAGTACTTCTCCACGTATATATATATAAGTGATATATCACTAGAGCGCACAACACTGCTAATTGCGGCTACCCTTCAATTTTGCAGGGCAGTCGTCGCGACGAAAATTCGACGGAACGGTCCGTTTGAGTTTCTCTTTGGCGCGTGAACACGAAACTCCCGCGATTCGGGAGTCTTTCGAACTTGGCTAACACGCTCGAACAATCGACTAGAAAAAGATTGTCTTTTTTATTTTCGAGCCTGATCACACGTTCGAAACCTCCACGAGTCGGGAGTTCCGCGACTTTTCTCATACGTTCAGCGTGGTGTTGTTGATGAAGTTCGTGTGCTGGCCGTCCTGCACGGCCGTCTGCTTAGCGGCGGTGTGGCCGGCCTCGCCGCTCTGTATGCTGAAGTGTCTGTACGAGATGTACTCCGGCGGTATCGGCTGCTGCTCCCTCTTCGCCGCTTCGCGCTGCTTCTTGATCTTGAGATAGCCCAGAATGGACACCAGCAGCAGGAACACGACGAAGCCCATGCAGCAGCCGACTATCAGGCCCAGCCGTCTCGTTAGAAAGTTGCTCACGCTGCCGACATCGCCCATGGCCGAGCCGTCGCTGCTGACGATCGCGTCCGGCGCGTCCAGCGTCTTCACCTCGGTACAACGGCTAGTCGTGGAATCCGTCATCTGCGAGTTCGGCATGGACACGAGTATCTCGACCTGCGTGAAGTTGAGCTGCTCCATCGGTCCGTTCACGTCGTCCATTTGCGACGACGACAGCCAGTTACCGATGCCGAACACGCAGATCTTGTAGCGCGTGCTCGACGACAGTTTCTGCAATTTCACCGAGCGCGCGCCGGGCTCGAGTATTTTGGCACGTATCTAGAATTTCGAAACAAGACGGCTTTGGAGAAAGAGCTCCAGGGAAAGAGTAACAATAGTGTGTTCGAATTCTGACATTAATCGTCGATAGATTTTATGT
>QVNZ01022073.1:0-37767 GCA_014825645.1 Pseudomyrmex dendroicus | reverse complement strand
TGTGTGTGTGTGTGTGTGTGTGTGTGTGTGTGTGTGTGTGTGTGTGTGTGTGTGTGTGTGTGTGTGTGTAGTGGTTATATATATATTGCTGGTTATATATATATATATATATATATATATATATATATATATATAAAATCAGCAAAAGTAATATTATAGAGATACGTCAAGTAAAACTAGTTGAATTTCGCGCAAAACATCTTACGAACATTCAACCCACACAAATCTCTTCCTGTACTCGAATAACCTAAACTGATACTGGGACTGATACTTTTTTTTTCTCTCTTGCTTTAAGTCTCGCTCGCCCAGCTCTTCGAGTTTTGTGCGCCTCGTTTCGCGAGTGTCCCTCGTTCTCTTCTTATTTTCCAGAGCCTGCCGTGCTCTGCCTCATCATTGTTTCATTTCTTTCTCTCTTTCTCTCTCCGCACTGGAGTTTCTTTCCCGCTCTTTCTTGGACGTCTACCTTTTCTTCATTATGCTTCGATTCTAACTATTCCTGCTTCCTCGTGAAAGGATTCGCGTTCTATTCTCTTCAAGACTTATACACATGTACGTCTACCCTCCGAGATAGTGAATGAATAATTTATCGCGCGGTAATTAGTAATCTCACGCACGGTACATGCGGAGATTGCGTGTGTATTGTTATTGTACTATTAGTGTTTTCTTGCGACTCCAAGAATGTATGTTACAAATGAAATTTGTAACGCGAGAAAATCGTGTCTGTCATACTACTTATACTTCGACTTGATTCAAGATGTATCGATAAAAGTAAAGTAACCTAATTAAAAAGTTTTATTTTTATTCATGACGGCGAAGAAACTGAAGATAAATTAAAAGTGTACAGGAAACGTTTATATAGAAATAAAAAAAAAAAAAAAATGCGTATTCGCCAAGATTATTATATAAATATATCAAATATCGAGGGATGATCTCAAGTTCAGGTATGGAAATTCAATAAATATGTATCCGAAAAGGCGTTACTGAATTGTTTGCCGAGGTGTTGCGTCAAAATGACAAACTCATTTAAAATTGAACAAACGTTTTGACTATTTATTTTTAGTCTTCATCAGTATAAAGTTCTGTGTAAAGTTAATATGAAACACAGAACACACTGATGAAGACTAAAAATAAATAATCAAAACGTTTGTTCAATTTTAAATGAGTTTGTTATTTTCCACAACACCTCGCAAACAGTTTAGTAATGCTCTTTCAGATACATATTTATTGGATTATTATAAAAGTTTATTGAAATATAAAAGAAAAAGAGCTATTGCTTCTGAACATAGAAAGTATACATATATATTGACCATTACAACATGATGTTGTCGTGTCACTCGCAGATAAGAATAAGCGTACACGTGAGATTAACATTTAGATTGAGCGTAATGTTTTACGCTGCTTTTCGAGGGATTAGCAGTCTTACAAGCGTGTCTGTTTTTACGGCGCATCCAACTGAATCATTCTTATACTCGTAAACGTCGTCCGGGCGCGTGAGTCTCTCCCGACGGAAGTCGGTTCCTCTTTTTTTAGCGATCACCAAAACGCGTCCCGACCGACTGGTTTCGGCGAAATGACAGCGAAAATCCTTGTTCAATATTGATCGTCGTTCTTGTGTTTCGAAGTCAAAGGTCTCTTTTGAGAGACAACAGAGTTCCCGAGGCAAACGTCGCGCGCCTCTTGCCGCGATAATCTTTGGCGCGAGAGCGGGAGGGAATGAGAAAAAGCAAACGCGCCGCGTCGCGGCGAGGGTGATCAAATACGAGCGGTACAAAATATCCTCGGAGAGGGTATATACGCCGACATAATACGCGTATTATATGCCGGCGTATACCTGTTGAGCTTAAAATTCACCTGCGGCCCGAGGATCGGCGTCGGCACCTTTGAACTTTTCTCTGAGCTGGAAGGTATCGCGGAAGGGTATACCTACATACCTGCGGATATATACGCAGGACAACGATCCCGTGCCGGAGGAACGTGTCTTTTTTTTCCACGTGTGAGAGATATGTGCTTTCAATCGCTTTTGTACTCTTAGCGATCGTAATCGACGCGTGTATCTTCATGACTCGGCTTTCGCGCGCGACACGCCGCGCCGCGTAGCGGATGATCGTAACATGCCACGCAGATTCGTATGTTTATATCGCGCTGCGTTTAAATATATGACCAAAGATGAAGAGGAAAAGACAAGGAAACGCGAAAGAAAAAGAAAGACAGAGTAGAAAGATCACTCACCTAAAGATGAGGAGAGGGAAGGGGGAGCGGAAGAAGGTTAAAGTCGTATCGGCGTTACTAATGCCATGTCTGTTGTGACAGCCACCGTACGACGGTGAAACGACAATTTTTTTTTTTTTTTTGAAGAGCACGTCGGAATGCCGGATCGTATAATAAAGTAACTCTTCGATTCGTAATTACGACAGAACGGGTCACGAAGTGAACGATTCCGATGTTCTTCTCTGATTATCTCCGGAGGGTCTTGTCACAGACCCGTCTCTCTCGCGCGCGATAATCGTACACAGTTTATGTATCGTCGTACGTACGAGAGCGTTTATTCAATGTCCGCGCCGAACGGTAAAGCCGCGATGTCGTATTGCTTCGTTATTATAGGCATACACTCGCGTGGCCGTGGATTCGCGCTGACCGCAACCGACGTGAATCGACGTTATTAACCCATTGCCGCTCGCTATTAACCGCGATTGCGCTACGTGATTTACCATAACCGGGAAAATCGCAATAATGAAATTACGCGCGTTAATAGGTTTCATCTGGCGAGTTATGTATCTTACGCGCGCGACAAACTGTTACGCGCGCCACCTGACGATTACTGAAACCTGATTCTTCGAAAACGTGTTTTTCTCCCTCGCTTCGTCCGCCGCGCCCGCCGCTACTTCGACGTACTCGATTTAATACATACGACAGATAAAATACGTCGCCGCGCGACACACGCAAGACGCACTTCTAAATGCGCGATAAGCAAAGTCTTTAAATCTTTCCGCAAAATTACAGATTGATTGTAAAATTGACTGTGCAATGTTGAGCCGCATCAGTCGATACAAAAGATTTAATAAAACGTAAAACTTAAAAATTAAAATTAAAAAAAAAAACAATATTCTTTTAATCATAAGATGTAAACGCGCGCAAGATGAATTTTTGAAATCGATAGAAGATGAAGAACAGAAGAGACAGAATTTCAAGAGAAAGATTCTTGAGAAGATCATAACGTTTAATCATTCTGCCGTTCAAGTAGAGCTACATCTCAACTACAGCAACAACGTCTGTTTCTTCATGGTGTATTCGCGTCTCTGCGCAGGAACGACGCAGAAATTGCGATGATTGCGCTCGGTTCGCTCGCCATGCCCATGTTTTCTTGCGCTCGCCAAGTCAAAGGTCACCGGGCTGGCTTCATAGTGGCCTACGTTGTTCTCCGTTGTCTGTGTGCCTGTCTCCGCCTAGAAAAAAAAAAAAAAAAAAAAAAAAAAATACGCACGATCCGGACGGTAAGACGGCTTTGTGCGACGGCTCGACAGACAAGATCGTCCTCGTCATCGGTTGGAGTTGCTCGCGCGAAGAAGATTCTTCCGGGCAAAGGTCACGAGGCAAGGTTTTGTTTAACGGTATCGTCTGTCCGTCCGCGATGCTAATATCTCTCGCTACACGATCATTACTCCGGCGGTCGAGACACTGATTGGCTCGTTACGTCACACGATCTCACGCTAATGATCCCAACAAGGCACCGGATATCTTCGGATCGACCGGATCGTTTCGGTGGAATGCGAACGTAAGTAACCGCTGCGCCTACCGATCCGCGCTCAACGACCAGATAGATCATACCAGAAAATCGATCCGATTCCGATACATCGAGCGCGGTACACAATCGGCGCGAAAAGTGTACACCACGTGACATTTGAAAGTCGCTGCTTTATTTACGGGAGGATCGGTGGAGATAAAATTTTGCCTCGAGTGAATCTAATATAAATCTCGAAATTGATTATAAGGCAAGTTTGCGTAGCAAGTAACTAGTGGCGCGGTTATATAGTCGAGATCGGTCTATAGGCCTTTCGCTTTGCACGATCGGCGCGCGAGCGGCGAGAATTTGCGATCATCCTAAGAACGTTAAATAAGTTGCTCCCATTTGTCGATCGTAATATACTTACGAAGGGCCGCTTATTTCTCTCGCGGAAAAATCCGGTGGCATGAGTCTACATTACGAGGGCAGGAGCTTCGCTTTGAGCGAAATGCCACATGTATATCTCGTATACCTCGGCGCGGAGGGAGCGCGGAACGAGCGGGGAATTCTCTTGCGGACCGGTTTGGCAAAACGACGAGTTTTGAGAAGAAGATAAACTCTTATTGCTCGTATAATTACAACAAAGTCCAAGATGTGTCTCGCAATCAAAGTAAGAGTGACGATTTAAAGAGACTAATAATTATTTTCCGGCGTGAGAGAGAGAGAAAAATGTTCTTCCTCTATTGGTCATGATTAATCATTCATTTTTTTGAATCATTAGTCGTAAAGAGTGTAGTCGTGTTGTGAAGATTTCTGAATTCCATGATGGATGGGCGCGGATCATTAGAAGACATTTTCACGCCGACGATAAAGTATATGAGCGACGGCGTGTCTTTAAAACGCCGTAATATTCGAAATAATCTCTCAGCCCGTCGTTGTGGTTTTGTACCACTTCGCGGTACATATAAACGCGACCCGCGAATCTCATTTAAGGACCGAGCAAGCAGCCCATCACGAGAATGCGCCGCGTGTCACTGCGCTACTATATTTTATAACAATGAGTAATAAACCTCAGTGATATACGGCTATAGAGTGACCCTTTTTATGCTCGAAAGTCCGCGAGCGGAACGATGTTGAAGGAGGCGGCGGCAACGAGAAACACGCGCGCGAGAACGAAAGAGGAGGCGGCGGCGGCGGCGGCGGTGCAAGAAGAAGGAGGGCTAATGTAGAAAAGGACGGGGAATTTGCGCGCCTACGAAGGTGGAAAAAATGACGGTTGTCCTGCAGCAATAGTCTGCAAAAATGTTGCGCCGTGCAGGCAGCGGCAGCAGCAGCAGCAGCGACGATCGCATTTGAATACCGCCTGTCCTTGGCAAGTATTGTCTGCCTTCCTTCTTCTACTTCTTCACCACCGTCCCCGCGTTCTCTCTTCGCCCTTCTCGCTCCCCTTGTGCTCCCCTTTCCTTCGCTTTCCTTTCTCTTACCCTCATATTCGCCGCGTAATACGTATATATACATCGTCGGACCCTTACCACGTGCTAGCGCTCGCTAAATTGCGGATTAAAAAGCAAAAAAAAAGGACAAGAAGAAAAATATGGGACTAGAACTGAATTCAGATTTCTCGCCCCCCCTCGATTTCTCATCGCGATGGAGGTCATTCGCGTACTCCGATAAGACCTCCCTTCTCCCTTCCCCTCACCGTCATAGAAATATAATTTACGGTCGCGTCCGCGAGGACAAATGTCTTGTCGCGGGAGAACGTCACCTCCGAGACGACAACGTGCAATTAGCTCAAATGTAAATATAAGAGAACCACAATTTAGCGCGCGACCCGCGCACAGATCATCTCGAGTTCTCTCTCGGTTCTCTCTCTACGAGGCTTCTCATCTCCTTAACAACTTAAAGCGCGCTCGCGAACTTTGTGCCGCGCGAAGCATTGCGGTTCGGATATTATTTTTATCTCTTCGGTATACATGTAGTACAGTGGGAGGAGATGCGCGCGGGGCGCACACACGCGGTGGGCGTGCATACATTTACTGTCAAACTATGAATCCAAGAGCCACTCTTATCGCCGCGTCCTGTAATTACACAGTCGAGGTCACACTAGTATAAAGCACGAACTTAACGCTTCCGATCTTTCGCGCGCGCGAAAGTATCTTTTGAACGATACGACGGGCGTACAAAGCCCGGCGAGATTACAGATACACGTTTCGAAAACCGGCTCTGTACCGAGAGCCTCTTCCCGAGATGATGGTCCTTTATGTGCCAGAGGTTGCGACAATCTCTTGCGCATAGAAAGGGGGTTTACACCGTCGGGGGAAGCGAGTCAAGTTTTCGCTCGCGACGGTGTGAGATTACGCCGACGCACTGAAAAATGCCGGATTGTATCAACTGTCGTAACAGTATTCGTATACATTCTTAGTGCGTACGACTATATGCGATTTATGCAAAACGCACGATACCGACTTTTCGCAAAGAACAGAATTATTTGGATAATTATACGCTAGACGTATGAAAGTAATTATGTTTTACGATTTTTCTATTTTACGGCAAAAGCAGTTTATGTAGTAAATTATTAATACGTTTATTTCAATAATTATATTTGTGAGAATAAGCAAAATTATCGCGTTCCAGCAACTATCGCGCGCTATTCTCGCTCGTTATTATTATTCGATTTCAAAGCTGTTTGCAAATACAGACCGACATGTAATGTGCCTACAGAGAGAGAGAGAGAGAGAAAGAGAGAGAGAAAAACTATAAATACGCGCCACTCCTTCGTCGCGTGAAAAGCACACACGGTCTCAGAGAATATATTCTAGTTTCTTTACATTTATGATTGTTGTGTGTGTGAAACTCTCTTTTTATAATATTCCATTCGAAGAATACAAAGGGAAGAGAAAGAAAACATTTAAAATTCTTTCTCTCTAGAATTCCAAACGGGAACGAAAGCTCTTCATAGCTCGCGTTCGACAAGATGTAATTGGTATAGTTACGCCTCTATAAAATTGAATGCTTCTTGGCAAAAACACAAAGATAACTAAAAATGATATTATACAATGATATTATAATAAAAATGATGTTAAAATGATATATATATATATATATATAATGTTCAAGAGAAAAAAATTAAACAATCAAGCCTTTGTGTGTGTCTATATATATATATATATATATATATATATATATATATATACACATACGATGATGATGATGATGATGATGTATATATGTGTGCCGTGAAATCTCTTCCTGTATTCCGAACTCGAATCTTAGAACTCACTTCGCAAATTCCATGCGCCGAATAATTTTATTTTCGCTCCAAAAGACGGAATATGTTTCTTGGGCGAAGTACGCGCGCGTACAAACGAGACAAGTAGGCAATCACAATGACAGTCTACGATGCACGCGAGGTGCACTTCTCCATGAGGGGAAGACCTGACCAACGCGACACCCGAGCACGATATAAACATACGAGTCTTATGGCGCTGTAGTTTACCGACGGTGTGCACGTACATATAAACGCACGCGCATAATGTAGACACGTGTACGAATATTTATATATATATATATACAAGATACACGCACGCGTATGTAATATGGTTACACATGTATGTATGCGGCGCGCGGTCGCGAATATACCTGGCGACTCTTGGCCGTTGCTGATTGCGAGGCACGTTGCTCCGGGGTAACCGTGGGCAAAGTCTACGTGGGCTCGTTATGGTTTCTCCGGCTCGATAATGTTCGATTGAAATGATCCCGCCGTAAACCGTGAAATACGTACCAATCATACTCGCCGGGCACATACACGCGGTCGCGGGTACATATACATCGCGAGGCCGGAGTCTCTAGGAAGGAACAGGCGCGTACGAGCACGTCGACGCGCGGGCCTCACGACGAGGAATTGAGACTTCAGGCGGTCTATACGACGAAGGTGGAGATATCTCCGCGATGATCGCTCCACCGGGCGTACAATTTGACGTTTAAGTCTCGCTTACTGGATATAACGTGGCCCTTCCGATTCAGCCTCGCGAAACGATAAGGCCTTTCGTACGGCTGCTATACGGAATGGCGCGTTCCTCTCCACCCCGTCGTCGTCGTCGAGGCGTCTTCGTGACTCAAACGTGCGATGTTTATCTCATCCCTGTGCACGATTTACGCGAAGGGTAAGTTTAATAATGTTGTATCCGAAGATTCGATTTTACGAGGTCTTTTGTTTTTTTTTATTAACAATTAAATCTCGCGCGCATTTTTCTATTATTTTATTTGATAAATATAAAGTGCAAAACGAAAAAAAAGAGAGAGAGGAAAGCTAGAAATGTAAATTATTTCAAATGAGAAAAGAGAAGCGGGAGAGAATCTATTATTTTTCAATCCAGAGCGCAAGGAGCAAGAGCAAATTTAAATCGCGAATAAAGGGACTTCGTGCCGAGCCGAGCTGCTCCCGTCCGAAGCGGGAGGGAACTAGTTCTCGTTCCTTATAAAATATTCATTACGTAGCCTCGCTTCCAGGTCACTAGCGCTTAAGTATTCGAGATGTGAGTTACGTCGCGCAGCTTCTCGCGGCTCTAGTCTCGCGTGGATTCGACCTGGCAAGTGGCAGGTTGATTAAGTGTATGACAAGCGAGACGTAAAAGAAAGAAACACGGAGACTCACGCCCGGCGTTATCGTGCCGGAATAAACTCGGGCGCGCAGTCGTGATTTTCGCGCAAACGCCGCCGCAAAACACGATTCAGGAAATGCCAGATTCGATGTCGGCAAAAATGCTGAAAGGCGCGACACGATCGTGGAGAGAAGTGAAATTTTGCGGTGGTAGTAGCGGAACGCGCGCGATTCCGGATAGAATCCAATTCACTTTGCGACTCTTTGCTGCGATTTTTCGCGACTTGATGTTATTAAAATAAAAATAAGCGCGAAAGTGAGAAGATGAAATTCAATCTTGTGTTAAAAATATAAAATTGATATTCTCGTCGACTTCTGACAGAAAGTCGAGAGCCGCCATATTTCACATTCTCTTTTTGCATTAAATTAAACTAGTACAGAAGCGATACAGTTTTCTTTTTGCCTCCCGGTGCTCATTGTTTCTCATAATGCGCCATTACGCCATTTATGCGTGATGGATCAATAACGGATAATAGCTCAATTAAGTCTTCGTAATCTATTCGGGCAAAATGCGCTTTACGGATTGAACACTTCAAGAATTATCGCCGCGAGGCGCAACGCGCAACTCGAAAGTTGGTTCTATCCCACGGTTCACGTCATAATTGGCTGTGATATACAACATGATTTAAGCGCCACTGCCTTCCTCCGAATATAACTCTAAGTTAAGATTTATATCGAATATGTGGCGTTCATATTGGAGGGCTTTGATTAAGCCTCGCGCTAGAAGATCCTGCGCGCGCGTATATGCAGCACTTGAAACGAGCCACAAAAGGTAACTGATGATGCGAACCGTATCAGTTGTGGAGAGTTCACTCGGGTTCAGCCGCGAATATAATCGAGCGCCTGCTCCATTTCCCGCGAGATCGCAGGTATAATGGGCAGAGAGAGAGAAAGAGAGAAGGGGAAGGAAATATACGAAGGTGAAATCCTTTTGCGCCGAGTCGGCCTGCAGTTGCGCCCGAGCGAGTATGGGTGGAGCGAAGTTCACGAGGTCAGGTCGAACACAAGATAGGCCCTAATGCAAACGATTATCGGTGCTGAATTATTGGGCTTAGCTTGAAAGGGGAGTCGCGGAGGAGTGTAGAAGCGATTCGTCAAGACCTGTCGCGCGCGGCAAAGCTGCGTGGGCGATCGTCGTCGGTGACTTTGCGATAAGCCGCTCCTTCTTCCTCGATGATTAGAAGGAGGGAAAACTTGGCTCGCAGCGGCGCAACGTCTCATATCGCAAATCTCTTTAAAACGATTGTGCAGCGCTCTTTGTTAGCTAATCCAGTATACAATTTCACTTTCGCGTTCCGCGCGCATTGCCACACGAAGCTCGGTAGCGCGTCGTGCGATATGTCTAGTTTCTGCAACGTCCGGTAACACCAGCTTCAGGAAAGAAAGAATCGAAAGGGAGGGAGAGAAGAAAAAAAAATGTACGCGCGGGTTTTATGGGGGCCACGACGTTGAACTTATCGCCGCCGCGCCGCGGTCTACGTTTGAATTGCTTGCACGCGGTGCAGATGCAGATGAGACCTCGAATATGACGTTTAGGTGGGCGGGCGTTAGAAAGTTCTTCTCTGAACGAGCGCGCGTCTGTAATTTGTTTCTCCGCGCGTACTCGAGTTTGAGTTCGCGTCCTGTCTTATACGCATTAGACAATTTACCAACGTCCCTTACGTAAGTGTGGCAAGTAACATCTGCGAGATTAAAAAAAAAAAAAAAAAAAAAAAAAAATTCCACTTACGATCAATTATATATTATGCGTTTTGTAATAGTCGGCAGACTCTTCTCGCTCTAAACGTATCTTCGAATAGTCATTTAGTTCGATCGGACATTGAAAGCTGTGGGTTTCTGCTACTTTCGTAATATCGAGCATGATTTGACATAAAGAGAAGCAATTATTAGTATCTATAAACATGATAAATAATAAAAAAAAAAGAAATTCTTTGTTCAAAATTATAGCTTCTATTTTTAATTTTTTCTATTCTTATTGTTTTCGTATTGTTCTTTGTTTTTTCTATTCTTATTCTTTTTTTGTATTATTCTTTGAATCCGCAGTAAAATAGACAATTTATTTCATGTGCAAGAAAAATTGTAAAAGATTACACGAAAGAAAAAGGAAATTCCGATGAAAAAAAAGATTATTCAGACAAGAGTGTGTGTGTACACATACTTTTTTGAATAATCTATACACACACACACACACACACACACACACACACACACACACACACACACTTGTCTGAATAATCTCTCCCATCGGAATTTTCTATTTCTTCCGTGTACTTCTCTCTCCTATATATATTTTTCTAATATATATATATATAAAACGTACTCTTAAGAGATTCAGCTCATTTGCCTCCCACGTGGATAGAGTTAAATCTGACTTATTTCATCTCTCCGACTAATTTGAACGTTTCATGCGGCGAAGCAAAATAAAAAGCTCTTTATATAATCCAGGCAAGTCTGCCCAATCAATTCCACGCAATAAAATTGAGGACGTTGGGGGGAACTGTCCCGTCTCTCGATGAGGTTCCGAAGACTGTAAACCGCCGCGATATACCGCGAGATTCGCCACATCAGTCTCGGGATTGGTGTTACGTCAGCGACTTGCACGCTCGTTCGTGCAATTTATAACTCCCACTTGTGCTTTCCTGAGAGTACGAGATCAAGACGAATCGCGCCTTATCCTTTCCTCCGCTTAACCTCCAACCGTGGCGCCGCGGTTGACCATGCTTAATAGTTTCCACTTGAGGGAGTGAAGAGGAAGAAACGGCAAGAGGAAGGAGGGAGGGAGAGTTTCTGTCCCGAGGCTAGGCTATAAATCGCATCGCGAAGTTTATCAGAGTGGGATATTCGTCTGGAGAAGCCCTTTTCTTTCTTTCTTTCTTTCTCTCTCTCTCTCTCTCTCTCTCTCTCTCTCTCTCTCTCTTCTGGAAATAAAAGAAGCACAGGCGAAAAAAGAAACAAGAAGAGGAAGAAGAGAACGAGAATTCAGACTTGGATTTGCCGACCGGAGCGCTCACTGACCCCTGACGGCTCCAGCCGAAGCAGACGTCACGAGAAACCTTTACCTTCGTTACCTTGGTAGTATTTAAGGATCTTCCTCTCGGCACGCCCGTATATATACATGTACATGTACACATACATATATATGTGTGTATATATATATGTGTGTGTGTGTGTGTGTGTGTGTGTGTGTGTGTGTGTGTGTGTACACAGACACACACAGCTTTGCAGGTACTTAGATCTTTATCCGACATTGCCCGTCATGAGGAGATACTCCACTGAACCTGAAACCTCCTCGAGAACCATTATCGGTTCGCGAGATATCTCCCCCCGTGGCGAATTGCCTGTGAAATTGTACCTTGCGCCTTAAGTATGGCGTAATAGGAGACGAGCCAGGTATTAGAATATACTTCGAGCCACGCGCGTCATTGAAACTTTGATTGTCACACTCGGACGATCAGCATCGGCGGCAGCTCAAATGGTCCGAGACTCCGTTCTCGATCCGATCGTTAAATGTTGTTTTTGCGTAATAAATGCGTGAGTAGATAAATTCGAAACGGCCGGCTCCTTTTGTGTCCCCGTAACGCTCGAGTGACATTCAAAGATTCCGAATGCGACCATGCATGCGGTTCGGTCAACAGTGCCGTGGGTTTAATCGAGATTTCAGTACCAAGAGAGCTCGTTTACCCGCTATTTGGTCTCGTTACTTTCCTTTAAAGACCACCGAAACGCATTCGAAAGAGAGAGAGAGAGAGAGAGAGAGAGAGAGAGAGAGAGAGAGAGAGAGAGGCAGGATAGGGATCCTCTCTGGCAATGCTATTTATCACGGTGCTCTCTTCCTCTCTTGACGTCTCGC
This sequence comes from Pseudomyrmex dendroicus, assembly GCA_014825645.1. NCBI lineage: Eukaryota > Metazoa > Arthropoda > Insecta > Hymenoptera > Formicidae > Pseudomyrmex > Pseudomyrmex dendroicus. Next base: position 25,536 of record QVNZ01022073.1, on the reverse strand, counting down.
GATCTGATCGGTGCTGATAACGGTACACCACGACAGAACACACGCGTAAAAGTACCTGGCGCACATTATTTAAACGCGCGTCATATCGGCGCGCATTCGCGGCGGTATACAGCACTGCGTGTTCGCGCGAGCGAGTAGAGAGCATTTTAGCACACGTGAACCAATTAATTTCTAGAACTGGCAGAAAGTTAATTACGTTATCGGTCATTATAAGACATTATTACGAAACGCGTACCCGTCGAAGACTATATCCGCCTCGGGGATAAGAACCGTTTACAATACGCCGACCAATAGCGCTCGAGGATGATAATTCTAATTGTATAATATAGTGTGCAAGTCACGAATATTGTTGCACGATGTCTATTCGTGTTGCACGAGCTTACGAAGCGTTTTCTCAATATTCTCGCTGACTCGCGAAAGACACAGCGACGAAACGCTATCGCGGTACCGCGCTTCTCACTTCTCTATTCCTCGGTATCATCAGCCACTCCATTGTAAGTATCCCACGCACCGATATAGGATATTTTATTGCGAGGAGAAAATTTTTTGTTTACCAGAAGAAACATCTTTTGATAAACTCGCTTGAAAGCACACCGAAAGAACATTGTACGTCGTGTCATAGACACAACGTTGTTGAATATATCCGTACAATTGTAAACAAGTTTCTCTGATAATTCGTAAGAATTTCTTTTTCTTTATCAAAGTTTATATTAAAAAATCGATAAAAATATTAATATTCTTCTAATAATCGAGATCGTTGAAGCAGACGAGTTATATGTGTGTTTATTTATTTTTTTTTTTTTGTTATACTTTTCTTAATCTAATTTCAACATAAAAGAACTTTTTTCTTTAGCGTTAGATGGACGTCGGTTGCGAAAAAAGCATTTAATTGCGAAACATCAGTTGACAAATGTGCAACACAGACGTGTCACATTATCGCATACCAACGATTTCCGCGAATACAATCGTAAAGTCTAAGTAAGTTGCTTCGGTAGTTTGACCAACTTCGTCCTTGTGTAATTCGACTTCTCTTGTCATCATAACAATTAATTAATAAATCACGACGACGTGTATAAAACTGTCTGTCCGTATATGATGTAACATATAATTGTTGAATGTTTCTCGAATGTTATTGTTATTAGTATCGACCGCGATAATCTAGCTGACACGGCTCCGGTTGTTGTATAGACCTTGCGTACAGACCTCCTCATGATTTATAACTTGATTACATAAGTTCGTGATAGACAATATCGCATCGTTTATGAATTTTTTTTTCGTGCCTTTCGAGATCTCGGAGGTGGATAACGAGGTGCCAAGTTTCATAAGCACATCCTTGCTTATCGGTTGCCCGCATCATTGACATAATGTGTGTTGGTGTACATGTACTATCGCACATACAAGCCCCGTATATACGAATATAGCTTCGCAAGAAACCGTCTAAACCGTCTTATCAACCTTCATCGGATAATATCTGTACCTGAACCTGAACGTAATGTTTATGAGTAATGGTTTCGAGATCGTGGCAGCGAGGTCGGACCCCGGGTATAAACCGTACACGGAATTTGAGATTTAGATACGCGAGTCGATCGAACTTGCCTCTTGTTTTTTTTTTTTTTTTTTTTTTTTTTTTCTGACGAAGTATATAATATCGTACCACGTTTAATACATCCTGTACAAAGATGTTAATCACACACTACGCGCGTTTTTTCTTTGCGATCATCAATGCTTATATAAAAAAAAAAAGAGCCGAGTAAGCATTTAATGAATTCGCGCGCGTATAGACACATTGTTTCCTAATTAAAACATTATATTATAAACTCGTGTGTTACACGTTATCAAGATTATTGTTTCGAACGCAGGCATGTAACGGTTTTTTCGTTATCACCTCATCCTTAATTAATGACATCGCGAGCGCTAATTAACTGTACGTGCGTGCGTGTGTGTGTTGTACGTGCGATTGCAAAATCGATTGTGCATGAGAACGTCGGCGTTTGAGACACACGATGATGCGTTTTACAAAATGAATACGCGTATTCGTCACATATGGCGCGGTATACGGGATATATCATAAGCAGTTCGTGACATCCTGCCAACGAATAAAGCAAATGAGAGAAGGAGTTGCGGTGAAATTTATCGACGCGTATATACAGCGTCGTTCGATAAGTGCGAATATATGTTGCGCGTTTAAATCGAGCAAACGCATTGCCAGCGGGATGTGCTTACATACATATGTAAGTATGTATGTGTACTCGGCATACGTGTAAAATTTTCTTGCCCGACCGTCACGCTATCGCGCGTGTATCTGTAAGCAAGATCTGCATCTCTCGGTGCGCCTCTCGTGAATGACGTCAGCAAACTTGATCGAAAGAACAAATAAGCTTAATAATCGCGCGCGAAGGTGCGCGCTGCGAGTCTGGGCATTGTTGAAAGCCGGTCGGGAAGTGTCGATAAGGTCAGACCTTATCGCGGATTCCACTACGTCCGATAAACATTCATGCACGTACGAGGGGTCTGAATATGAAAAAAAAAAAAAAAACCTGCATCGAGAAGCCCTGAAAGGACACAGGGGAGAGAAAAGAGGCGGTGAGAGGACGGAAGCGAGGTGGAGAAGGACTTGACCTGCGAAGGTGATTCATTAGTCGTACAACACGGAAGTGTTTGGACCATGCGAATTCTCGACGTGTTCGTCTCGTACGTGCGTGCGCTTTCTCGCGGGATCTCTCGGGGATCCGTGCGTGAGGCACTTTGTGATCCTCCTTATTATACGCGCGACGGGGGTATTTCGAACGAGCCGAACGTTTCGGGACTGGAATCTTCTTTCGTTCCTTAGAAGACGGAATATACCGCGATAATTCTTTCCCCGATCGCGAGACGGACCAGTCCGCCTTAAATAGAGAGAAAGAGAAAAAGAGAGAAAAACGCTCCCGCTTCTCTAAAGCCGTAGTCATTCACCCCGCGAGTGGTATCCCGCAGGTGGAGCGGATGTAAAGGGTCGTGAGCGCGCAACGAGCAGAATGGTAAAAGGCCTCTTAATCCCGCGCCGCCGCGACCCGTTACCCCCTGTAGCTAATCTAGAATTTATGCCGCCTGTAACTTACCAAAGCGTACTTTATTACGTCCGGAATACGAGAAAATTCCACCTGTTGCGTGTGCGACGACGCCGAATGGGGTAACCCGACCGCGCCGCGTAACGCGAATTCACGGTCACGTTACAATTCCACCCGATTCCATTAAATAAACGTTCGCTATATCGAATTTTACTTCGCGCGCTCGACACATAAATGTCCGCTTAAACTGACGTAAACTTCACATCAAAGACTTGAACGTATTGCAAACTTCTTTCGAAAGCAACAGTGTGTGTGTGTGTGTGTGTGTGTGTGTGTGTGTGTGTGTGTGTGTGTGTGTGTGTGTGTGTGTGTGTGTGTGTGTGTTGCATTCGAGGGAAAGAGTGTCTGTAAGTATGTAAATGCGCGCGCAAAAGCTCCAAGCTCGCAATTGACGTACGATTCTATATATCGGCACAAGAGCTTGAGTGTTATTATACCCAGACCTCGTTGTAGAAGTTGTCGAGGCGAATAACCGCACAGTTTCCACACGAACTCACACACTTTTGAAACGTGTCACCCACACACGCGCGGCTGTATTATCTTCGTCGGTTAATATCGCGAAGCACCGTTCCTCGAATTGCGAGTGATAATTACTTTCGGCGTGTAAGTAAAGTCGTTGCGTTTTCGCCGCGGAATGAACGTATGCGTGTAATGAACCGTCTTTAAGACTTACCGAGCTTATCTCTGATTTCCGTCGAAACGTCTAGTATTTCGTAATCGCCTTCTCACGCACCACAAGGACCGCGAATTCTGCAGATTGCTTTTGTGCGCGCTTCCTGGTACGCGCGTACGAGCTCACTTCTACGATCGACCGGTATCCCGGTATAAGAAAATCTACCGACATCTTCCGCGGATTACACTGCGCAACTACGACGCCCGTAATCGGTCGCTGCCGAGAATTTCTTCGCGCACGAGCAGAACACGTCCGAGGGCACTTCCCTCCCCTCTCTCTCTCTCTGTCTTTCTCTGGCTCGCGATCTTCAAACGCGATCGTTTAAGCACAACTTGCCGGATAATAATCGACCGATTAGCCGTATCGTATACACGGAAACTCTCCAACTCATAAACGATCTAATTGCTCACGTCGTTAGTTAAGCTCGAGTAAGTCGTCGGATGAGATACGCGTCGATTACATGTGTACGCACTAATTGATACGCTTTGGCGGCGATAACGTTTTCCACCATTGCCACCAAACGTTACGACTTTCCTTGTGGCGTTATCTTGTATTATGCTTTACGATACCATCGCTTGCCAATTACGCTATCGCTATTACACCGCCAATTATGTTAAAGGAAAAGCTTCTGGCTGTGAAGATTTTCTGCGTGTGTTAATTATTGCACGATGCTCGGACAGCCTGGTGAAATATCGAGTGATATTAACGCATTACATCGTGTACGAACAAAGCACGGCACTTTTACATATATTTTATATATATTATGTATGTAACAATATGTGTAACGTTACAATAATTGTAACGTATAATTCTGTATATTGACTCGCCGATATATTTCGTGTTGATTCGAGATCGGCTGACAGTTTATGAAATCAAAATCGACCTTGTACAAATCGAAAACAGATATCGAACAAACATCTTTTGAAAACCGAAGATAACGGCAGGTCACTTGCCTAGAAAGCAGAGTTCTTAGCCATCGTCGAAATGACGAAAACATTTGTTATTGAACATTTATATCATTTAATATATATATATATATTATATATTATATTAAATATCTCTATATATATTATATATTACATATATATTAAATATAATATATATTTTATATTATACTAAATTTATATCATATTATTTTATATTATATATTAAATTTTATATTATATTAAATATTTATAATATTATATTAAATATTTTTTACATTAATATATTATTTTATCTCTACATATATGTAAAATATATACACGATCTTCGCGCGCGAAGCGAATTTGCTGCTGGCTACAATATATTATCGTAATATATTGTAATATTGTAATATATATATTATAACCGATCTAAACAACGGCTGCGAACTTTGCTTCCTAGGCAAGCGATTTGCCGTTATCTTCTGTTTTCAAAAGATGTTTGTTCGGTATTTGTTTTCGATCTGTACAAGCCCGATTTTGATTTTATAAACTGCTAGCCGATCTCGGATCAACACGAAATACCCATCTCGGCAAGTCAATATTCAGAAATATACGTTATAAACTGTTTCAAAATATAAGATACACGCAAGTCGGTTTTTCCTACATATATACATGTACATATATCACATATGTATCTATATATCGTGATAAATACTTCGTGTTGATCCGAAATCAGCTAGCAGTTTATGAAAACAAAATCGACCTTGTACAGATTGAAAACAGATACCGAACAAACATCTTTTGAAAACCTAAGATATAACGGCAAAACACCTTGCCTAGAAATCAGAACCCGCAGCCGAAATATCTTTGGCGAGAACATTTGTTTGTATTAAACATTTATATCATGTAATATTATATTAAATCTTTTTTTTGCACTAATTTAGTATTTCATCTGTACATACGTACAAAATGTATACGCGGACCTTCGCGCTTTAGCAAACTCGCTGGCAGAGTGACGAGTCGCAAGTCATTCAGCATTCCTGTTACAGCGGACTCAAGGAGCCCCTGTGTGCCCCCGGTTCTCCCTCCGCGATTTTTTTAACCAGCAACCGAGATGTCGGTCCCAAAAGGACCGAAACGCAAAGCCGGTCCTGCATCCGACGACGTTTCGCGCATGCGTTTGCGAGAACTTGTTCGTAAAGAGTAAACGCGGTACGTAAATGCGGAGAACACGTTCATCGTGAAAACCGGTGATATCGCGACAGTTATCGTTGCTTGAAACAATGCGCATGGAAAAACAACGATGTGAAATATTTTCTTTCGAGCACGCGCGGCTGACGCCGCCTGATGATTATTTTCTAACTATTTAACGACTCGTGCATTTGAGAGATTTTCCGTTAAGTACTGAAGCGTTAAATTGGCAATTACGTCGTTACGTTCGAACATACACGGTAATTTCTCGATTGAAGTTAGTAATTTATTTACATCGTGACCTATATATTATCTAGATTTTACACACATATATATGTACACATATTTAATATAGATAAATATTATACGGAAAAAAAAAATGATGTTGAATCAACAGCATCAGTACTACACAGCAGATATAGTTGCTTGAAGAATCTAGATATTAAATTAATCGCATATGCAATTGAATCAACTATTTATTTTTGTGGCATCCCGTGACGTCGACTTTAGTTGAAGCAACTCCATTTTTTTCTGTGTAGTAGGGAAATGGCCAATGTGAGGCAAAAAACCAGATCTGGTTTTTTTGTCTCATATTGGCCATTTCCCTACTATTATAATATTTCAAGAGGAAGAATATTGAAATTGGATATTCTTTCGACAATTCAATTAAATTTCGACAATTCGTTAAAATCATATTATTCTTGTGTTTACTAATTTTTGTGATTACTCACCGATAACATTGTCGTTTGAGTTCTCGCCGAATGCTGCTTCGCGTGCGAATAAAACGCAACGCGCCAAGGGAACTCGCGCGCTTCTCTCCCTTGTCGAAGGTTGACAACCACTGGTCCGACTGCTGCACACCGTTCTGCACACCGTCATCCATATCTGTCGCGCCTCGGATCAACCGCGTCGGAAGCTTAGATTGCCCGGATCTTCACGGTCTCGGACTTCACCGCACCGTATCCGGTGCACCACCGAGTGTGCGAAGAAATTGCATTCGCGTTAGTTCAAAATATGCAGTTCGTCGACGCGATGGTGTGTAGAAGCCTTTAAATTTCTAACGGATCGATCAGACTTCCCTGCGACGTCGTTGTTGATCACCTCCCTCGATGTTAAAAAAAAAAAAAAAAAAAAAATAAAAACTGCCGATCGCTGCCGCACGATAACGTCCTCTTCTTGTTTAACGAGCGAGTGCTAATCCATCTTCCGTCTCGAAAAAGCGCCGTATCGAAGCGCTCTTTTCAGCAATTAAACGAGTTTTAATAGCGCGGTGGAAGACTATGCTCGGACGTCCGCTCTTTCAGAACGAGCATTTCTATACTTCGGTTATATATCCGCGCGACGGGAAAATGTCACAACTTGCGCGTTCACATTACCGTAAATATATAGAAAATGAGTGTCCGTTGGACGACCGGTCCTTTACATTGTTTATGAACGCCATCAACGCCGCTGTCGATTACATAACGGCCGTCCGTCGGGCGCGTGCATGCGAGATTCCTCCTCGCAAGAACGTGTGGTCGAACTGGTCCTCCGGTTCCACCGGTTATCTCCGGCCGAACGACGATCGGCGGTCGATGCTGCACCTTGTCTCTGGCGCGTTCTCGCTTCTGATTTTCGTGGATCGTACATTGAGGTTTTTCGATCAAATTATATCGTTCACAGCGCGTTTAAATTATCTCACTTCATAAAAAAGTCTTCGTTTATTTATTCGAGCAACTGTCGTAACGAACTGTTTCTATCAGAGTTAAAATTTAAAGACACTATAGTTTGAATTATTTTTGTCTGTAACACACGCACTTGAAGATCGAAATCCACACATACTTTTTCAAGTTTGTCAGTTTTCGATCTTGATCGAAATCGTTCACAAAAACAAAATGACGATCAGAACAACAGACGGAACTTCTTTCGAACATTCGGATCTCGCGTCGCAAAGTAAACCGGTAAATCGAAGAAGAAGCTCGCGCACTTTTCCGAACCGGTAGGTAGTCGAGCGACCGGTCTATCACTTGCCGCGCGGCAACCGATTCTCTCCCTTCGTAATTTTCGCGATCACTTTTTTATGTGAAATTCATACGCGGCACTGCGATACTGGATTTATCACTCTGTGTAACTCTGTCAAAGCAAAGGGATCCCGCTGGAGAAGTCTCGAGGTGACGCAACTGGCTGAGACCGGACGAGCCGAGTAGCGGCGTCGAAGCCGCCGGTTTACCGTTCGCGGTACCAGGAGCGAATGAAGCCTCTGGTGGTAGCGCTTCGAAGCGACACCTGTGAAGAGACGCTACCCTCTTTCCTCTTCTTCTTCTCGAGCCTTCGTTCGCGAGCGCTCCCCGAATCGCGTCCGTTCCTCTTCCTCTACCTTGTTCTCCTTCTTCTCCCTCTTTCTCAGTTTCCTGATCCCACTTCTCGCGATAACAATGAGGTTACGAGTACCCTCCCGCCGATGTAATGGCGGCGATAGCGATACACAGAGCGTGATTAACAATTTATCTAAGCGAAGAATATATATATCGAATCGCGCGATTTAAAGAGAGAGAACGTGACGGCAGAACCGAAAATTAATAGAGCGACTTGTCTCTTTTCTTAATTCGCGTCCGTTCGCCGCGAACGCACTCGCGTGTAAGAGCGCGTACACGTGTGTTAATAATAACGTAACGATCTCAACGCCTCCGTCTCGCCGGCCGCACCGAAATATATTTATATACGTTTCGTTAGTAATTGCATATCTCGCATATTTGGCGAAACGTCGTTAAGTCGCGGAGTATTATGAAAAAAATAAAAAAAAAAAAAAGCTACAAGCAAGCAGCAAAGAAATATAATAGCTACGAGTTCGTTCGAGACATCACGGCCACGTAATAAAAGCATGTAGGGTTCGCCGCGGCGCGCCGAGAGAAACTGTTCGGTATTCTCTCCCTCTCCTCTCTCTCCGACTCTTTTAACCGATCTCGAGCTCTAGAGTCGCGTCGGGTTGGCTTTCTTATACTTCTTACCGCGCGCGGTCCTCTGCCCCGTCGCTCAAGTTGCCAGATACCACCGCGGGTTTCTATATACTCTTCTTCACGTATCCAATCATTACGCCGACTCGACAATAACAACACATACGGGTATAACGAGGGTTATATACCATCACATTCTAAACCTTATCATTCCACAAACCACGACTCTCTTTCGAGAAGCGAGTTTAGACACACTTGAAAGATCTCACAAGCTCGTCACATCCCGATGTTCGAATTTTCCCAGACGTTTTTTTAGCAAAAGAAACATTTGATTATAAATATCGAAACGTATATTATTCGAATTTTCTCTCTCTTTTCTGTCTGTCTTTCTCTTTCTAGACAGCCGCAAGAGAGAAGCAGCTCTCCTTATTAATCGTCTCGATTATTCATTGATTTCGAAAGGATCGGGATTATTTATTATTGTTATTTATTGTAGCCGATTGTGTCCGGGAGGAACGGGCGAGAGTAACATCAATCATTGTTGTGTTCTATCTGATTTTTGCTTTTGTGTTACGACGCGCCCAAGACTTACGCGCAGCTGGTTTATATACAATTTGCATTACGATAATATCAACCGAGGGGCCGGAAATAATAATTCGTCGGGGCGGATGAGCTACGTCTCGGCTCGTATCTCTTCGTTCTCGCGCGCGTTTGCTCGCTCGCTCGCTCGCTCGCGTTTTCCTTTTCGACGTGATTCAAAGAGATGCACCTGCGTACGTAATTACGAGCCCCGTGGTAATAAAATAATGGCAACAATGTGGTGGCAAACGGTACGTATCGCGACTGAAACGGTTTCAATGTTTTTACACCTTTGTGCGATATGAAAGTGCAATAATATTATATGAGTAATAACAATAAATAATAATTACACACACATATATATATATATATAGTAGAAACCAAAATTACATTTATATATTTTTTAAAAATATAAGAGAATCTCCAGGTAGGAGAAACGAAAAATATTTTTCTTATCCGAGGACGGTCGCACAAATATACAATTTCATACAATTTTTGTTGTGAGAAATCTCGGCCGTTAAATATGAATATTCGAGAATATAATTTTCCAATATACATATATATGTAGAAAACGATATTACATTTGTATATATTTTTGTATAATTGTATATATTTTTCATTGTATATATTTTTAAGAACCGAAATAATATTGTATATAATTTTTAAAAAATATATACAATGTAATTTCGGTTTCTACATATACGTGTATATTAATATGTACGTAGAAACATATTTTACACATATATGTACATTATTAAATTATTCTCGAATATTCATATTTAACACGGCTGAGAATTCTTACAACATAAAATTATATATCTATTTGTGCGATCGTACGTCTTCGAAAAAGAAAAATATTTTCCATTTCTCCTACCTGATGTATATTGATTGTCTAATAACGGCTCGAATTCAAACAGCACAACTGACGATTAATTCTAAAGCACAGATTTTACACCAAAACTTTCACACGATTTAAAGATGGCAGGAGAATAACGTTTTACCATGCACGTTCAAGTACTAAAAAAACTGAACATTTTTTATATGCTTCCAAAAATTAAATATATAATGCTGAAAAGCAAACAGAAAATTCGCATTTGTCAATGAGAGAAAACGCCTGAAAAGATTCCGCGCTCCGATACGGACTAAATATCGACAATCATTACGTATATATAAGTTTTATATTTTATTAATTAAACTGAGTATATTTTATTAATTAAACTGAATATATATTTTTTACAGTTTTTTTATTTAAATAAATAAATTTCAACTTAAGAGAATCCTACATCTCTACACGCGCGCGCGCGTGCGTGTGTGTATATCTATGTATTACATTTATATATTATTGCATTTTTACATTGCACAAAGATGTATATACGTATCTCATATACGTATATATAATATACTTTTTTTTAGACGAAATCATTATAAATTGTTTTAAAAAAAGTCCATCTCGAAGTGACATTTTCTACGTCAGGTTTATGATATTTAGTTTTCATTTTCATTTGCGCTTGTCATTATCCCAGCATGCGCATTATTGCATGCACTGAAAATGATTGAAACTGTCTGGACACTAGCAATCATGGAAACTGCAATCATCTAGTCTGGCTAATCACCCATAAAGCTGAAAGTGCATTTCCGCAAAGGGTAAATTGGAACAGACCGAGTTATTCTGCGTATTTCTTATTGCGAAACGTAAACACGTTGTAAGAAAAACTCGAGAGAAACATCATCTCTCTTAACTTTTTATTACATTTTCATACCTATACATGTGTATATGTTTTTTTTATTCGAATCGCTCATAAAAAAGGTTTTACTGTCACCAGAGCTTGCATCCACTCGAGCTCGCAAGCAATTAACTCAAACATCATCTGCGTAAATAATCTTGATGCTTCTTTAGTTTCGCGAATCGTTCGATAATCGCAACACGCAGCTAGACGAGCCAAATCGCGCGCGATCTATCTTTTTATTGTTCTCGCGGCGTTTAATTTTCGAATCGCGCGAGCGCAACAAAAAGCGCCGACAGATCCCGGAGATGGGGGAGAGCAGATGAGAAAAACGTTCGACGGAACGTGAAAACGGATGAGTAACAGTCGACAGCCCCCGAGACTGCGAGCACGTTGCAATGTCGATCTCAGGGCCAGCGAGTGTGGCGAGGTGCACCGGGATGGATCTTCCCGCGTATACCTACGGAGAAAGGGTCATGGTCACGAGCAAGGCCGTGCTCGCGATTGTGTGCACGATGCTTAATGCGCCGCGCTCGTGAACGAGGATAATGGGGCCTACGAATTTCTCGGTACCGTCTTGTGCGCGCAACTTCCCGAGGGATGCAATTACCGGCGGGCGGGCGGGCTGCGCCGCCACGATCGGTGCCTATCGACGCGAACAAATTGAAAGAAAACATCGTTATCCGATGTTATTTTCGTGCGCGCGCTGCGCACACACACGTGCGCGATATCGAATATCGCGCCGCGAAAAAATCATCATCGTGATTGCATATGTATATAAAGCTCGGTCTCGCGTCGAGGATCTGGAAGCCTCTCGCTGCCAGCTTCCTCAGCTGTACGAGGATTCGCCTATACGTGAAATTACCTATTTGATGATAATATCAACTAAGTAGCGAGAGAGCGGCGGGGTCTTGTGCGCGAGGATTTGATGCGGAACGGCGGCCGGCCACCAGACGGAGTGATCTCCTTTTCGCACAAAGTAGCATCGTACGTAGAAAGAAACTGATCATTTGTTAAACGGCATCGTACTGTGCTATTAAGAAAGAGCGCACTGTGTTATTATACCGAATACGGTGTATATCAGAAAACATGATGCCGGACAAGCGTGTGTACGTGGCATGTCTCGAAACAACTATGTGTTGATAAAGATCGTATATGGCGCAAAAGTAATATCGCTTTGTAATAGCGTGGTATTTAGTTGTACCGCGGTTGCTCGATCCGAACGGCGCGCCATTAAACGCAAGTACATAAAAACAGAGTAAAGATGATGTTGATAGACGATTACGTACAAGTAAATAAAAACGCCGAGAGAGAAAGACGGACTATCGTCTGGCGACTTAACAAAAAAAAAAAAAAAAAAGTAATCTGGTTGAAAACTTATTAAATAATGGATGCGCGCAACACATCTTGTTATTACGACACCTTGTTACGCGCTTCAACGTCGATTATATCATCGTTACATTATTTTCACGAGCGTGTTGTGGTGACGGAGTCTGTTTACTTTTTGATAAAAAAAAAAAAATGCTAGAATGAGGCGAAGATATCCGAGCGCATCGCTTTCTTATTCGGATAGTGTAGGTATATCCGGGTCGGTTAAAAAGGGTCGCGGCCGATGCTTTTGTCCGAGAGAGTGAGTCGTCCTTATACGAACGAAGTTAACTCCTAGCTCTAACTCGATTGAATCAGTCGAGTGTAATTATGCGGAGTATCGTGGAGCGCGCGTGTATCGATCACTCGGTGCGGCACACCGAGAGCTGACAATGGACGAGCGCGCGCGAGAACGTACGACGTTTCATTAAACCGTTCGATTAAGGCGGCATGTGCACGCTCGTCCGGGTAGATATCGGAACCGAGAAAGCGGGGCTCTTATCGAGAATTCACTCTTGGCGTACACACACACACGACGGGGCACTCAGGCTGATGATTATTGCCGCTGCAATTTTTGCGATAGCTCGAGAGAAGAAGCGACCGCGCGCGCGGAAATGTTGTGTATCGGTCAATATAGAAGGGGCAGAGAGAGAGAGAAAGAGTGACGGTGCGAAAACTTCTCTCGCTGCAAACGCCGTGATATTTCAGAACTGTTGCGCTTGATTGCCTGCGTGTCCTTCTCGCTCCGAGGGTCGCGCGTCTTGCGCATACTTTCTGCTGAAAAAAAAAGTCTCGCGCGCTGCGACGACCGTCCTTTCTAGGTAAGAAGACGAGACGCATCGGGGAGAGAGACACGCGCGCGTGTTATACCTGGCGGATAAACCGCAATTGACGCGGGCGTAATAACCGTTGCCATTGTCGCATCACCTCGTGCGGCGGCGTCGCGGCCGAGGAATGCGGCTGAAAACTCGCGTAACTTGATTTCAGCGATACGTCAGCACGCGAGTAGGGCCGGCCTCGCGGTCAATTAGTCTACAAATTCCATTCCGTTCCGACACGAAACTTAATCTACGAAGCGAACGTATTAGTCCGGCGAGATTGCATGCGCGCTTCGCTTTCCAGAGCTCGAGTTCCGACGGACGACGCGGAGCGGACTAGCGCGTGAAAGTGTCGATGAAGGAAAAAGAAACAGACAGGAGGAGAGACACGAATGGAAAGAAGACGAAGAAGAGAGCCGCCGTGTGTTTGTACGCTACTGTGATCGTGACTAGAACGCGACTCACGATCGTCTTTCAAATCGCGAGACCAAGCGCCTTTCCTTCGATCGTGCGCGTCGTGTCCGTCTCTCATATCTCGCGACTTTTCGCGATCGGAAATGATATCGCGCGAGCATATGTAGGTCGGGAGACCTAATTCGCGAAACTTATAGAAACGGGTGATTTATTTTCACTTGACGTTGTATGTGTCGTGAGTGTGACATAATTTTCTTCGGCTGATTCGTCGCATATCGCGCGTTTTCTTGTACATATAGAAAAGCGATAGAACGCTCGTTTTCGCGGCTCGAAATAATAAATTGCGGTGATATATAACTCGCGCGTGAAGCGAGAGATGTAAACGAGAATGCAGAAACGCAGTAAATTAAAGGTGCCGTTTTAAGCCACCGGCGGCAGATTCTCGTTCGCAAATCTGTTTCATTGCAATTGTGTCGATAAGATCGGCGCACGCGAAATGTTACGTTTCGTGAAAAAATCGAAAGATTTCATTTCGCATTCTATCGAGTCTCCGTCTGTGTCAATCGTGATTTTTGCGATATTATCGAAAAATAAATATCTATCACGTCTATAATAAAGAGGATTGGATTGTGCTATGAGATACAGCGTGCTGCGGTACGTGTATATTCAACTCTTCTTTGTAGCGCACAAAAATTCAATCTTTATTACGTCCGCAAACAAGTTACACGACGTGCGTAGTCGATTGCTATTGGTCTGATACACATATTTTTGAGGAAACGAGCGTCGCTAATAAAATATATATCGGTGACCAACGTTCGACTGCAGTATTTCTGACGCCCGGCCAAGCGTGAAATGAAATTATTCAATGAGACGATCCATTTGTTTTTGCACGCTTTGATCCTTTCGCCGATCTTGCTGTCGCGAACGTGGTCTTATTGTGCTCAACCGTCGCTCGCGTGTCGTACTTTTTTGCGCGTATAATTAGCAATCAATAGCGCGACAAATCGCTTCATCTTAGCAACTTTGACGAGAATCTATTTTGTGAAAAGAACATTTGTTAGTAACACATTGTATGCGGGCTATTTTGCGCACGTGGTGCGGGCAATTTCGGAAAAGGATTTCAAAAAATCGCTTAATTATTAATATACTGCCAATTTTCAAAAATGTACGAAAAACGTACTAGTACGTGTCCCGCAATGTGTTAACTCATTTAATTATTTAACTTATTTGTGATCAACTTTTTAAGAATAAATTCGCAGAAATAAATTGTAAAATCGAGGTTGGTAAATAATAAATTTATTTCAATAATTTATATATATATTTGTGTGTGTGCAAAAGCGATTAAAGATACAAAATTGTGTTGCTCTCGAGTTTCAAATGTTCCGTTTCTTTTCACAAGTTTTTGACATTTGCTAGTCAACGATTCTGAAATCGAAAACAGCCAGCGTTCGAGCTCGATTGTTCGTTATATTTGATTTCAAAGTTGTTTGCCAACAGAGATACACCTATGTGTCTACCTATGTACAAATAACGTTGAAAACACGCGCCGTTACAGCACGCTTTAATCACATGAAAGAAGCACGCGGTCTCAGCGAATATTCGAATATTCTACACACGAAAATAATAATCTGTTAACTCTGAATTTTGTTCACACAATATTCAAACTTCTACTTACAAAACTTGTAGTTTATTACTAGAAAATTTTTCTTTTTTTTAAATTTATTATTTTCTTGCAATTATTTTTATATATGTGCAAACGTCAAGCACAAAATGTGGTTCATCACGTGGTTATATTTGCACGTCGGTGCAAATTTACTTTTTTCATTTCTTTTATTTTATTTTATTTTTTTTTTAAGTCTGTGCGCAGAAGCAAACAATCAGACGGTACTATCGGTTATTTATATCGATTGCAATTTATAAGCGGCGGTACCTGATATAACACGCGGACGCACATTAAAAAGATGGATACATGCATGTGTTGCAACAGGTTCTCGCTTTGTCCGCGTGTGCAAAAGCTGTCGTTTACGACGCCCGCTATAGGGTACAGGTAATCGCAAAAGGTTTCATGCAGTTTCTCTTTCGCACAAAGTGTACATGTATAAGTAATGTATTTGTGTGTGTGTGTGTATGATGCAGGTAAGGCTGAGTTAATAAACATAATGCGACGCAAGCAACGTTGCCGGTGCAACCACCCTCGACGTTCCTTCGAACTGAAACAGCGGGGGCGGGAGAGCAATATACACAGTGTCTCGCAAGAATTCCGATTGTGCTTACCATCGCGTTACAATATATGCATTCGCATCAAGCGATTTCTCTTTCTTAATACTAGTGTTTTTTTTTTAATATTAAAATCCGAGAATAATAAAACTAATTTAATATTCGCTATTATGTCTACTTGTCGATAATTTGCAAATCCTTTTTGGTATGCGCGTTCGAAGCGAAAAAACGTTTCTGTGCGTGCGAGAACAAATCTCACAAAGAATCGGCGGCGGTTATCTAAGTTTCGCGGCGATTGCGACATAACGGTATCTCATTTTCTGAATGCGCCTAAGTCATTTATCAGATTACATTGAGCCTAATGGGGGAATTGTAGATGTGAAGTAAACAGCTTAAAAGGATTCGTATACAAACTTGTTTTCTCTTCTCTCACGGCAGTGCCTTGTGAGAACAGGGAGGACATTCCGCGCGAGGACACCCTATACATGTCCACGATTTTTATTTCGATGTAATTTTACGTTTTTGGAATAATCGCGTGCTCGAGCAAAAAACTACAAGAAAAAATAAATAATTATGTCATTTTGTTTTCTTTAGCAAATTGTAATGCAATAAAAAAATTTGACGTAAACACATTTTTATGCGCGTTTGATCGAGTAAGTTATTTGTTTTTACACAATATGTTTTGTTAAATATGCGGAAGAAAACTATGTCGTTAGGTTTCGACGTTACGTTTTATAGAAATGTCGCACGAACAGAATATCTCTATCAATTTTAACTTCCTCGTTACCGCTCTTTGTTATATTAGACTTGATCTCGACCGATCTAGTTCGAGGAAGAAATGGCAAGCCATTCGTAAGCCCCGTCATGAGACGCGTCCGTACTCTCCTCCGCATCTCTCGGTTTCTCTCCATTCGTACGCCACGATGCGTGTCGATTAGCTGATTATGCGCCGCTGCGGATTCGCTCGAAATCAGCGCGCGCCTATTCCTACGCACGTGCACACGAATAGGAAGCTTTAAACGGCACATCGCGCTAGGACAATTAATTCCAACCGGCGTCTGAATTAATGAAACGGACGATAGAAGAGATAAGAGAGAGAGAGAGAGAGAGAAAAAACGAGCGCGTAAATCACAAAGCGATCGCAAAGCAATCACTGCCGCTTCTCGTTCTCGGTCACCGCGTTCGAATGATAATCTCAGCGAGATATGTTTTTGTTCTATGTGTCATATGGCAACATAATGTACGAAAATAATACTCGGCTCTTCTTGTGATATCGTTTCCTCACGACTTTCTTCGCGATCTCGCTTAGACTTTGTATTTTTCTCTTGGAAAAAAGCTCGGCGCGCCTCGATTACATAATACAAAGGGCGGGTCCGTGACTTCGTCAGCCAGTTTATCGGCCTCTCAGATATATAATACGACCGGTTGACAGATGTTGCGACGAGATCTTTCCCGTCGTGGTCCCTGATGCTATTACACGCGACGCGCTACTTTCTCGATCCGTTTTCCTCTGCTCGTCGCGGTGTAATTCCACATTTACGCATGCGAACACACAACTCGTTCGTATAATAAGTTACACGCGAATTATATCTATGTATATATACACGACGTGGTACGCGCGTGAGCAGCCAAAGAGGTTCCTCGCATGTGCGCCATTATTGCAATTTTGTTAGCGGAAACGATGAGAAGCGGCTCGTTAAGCGACTGGCCGTCGCTTGTTTGCGCGCTCGCGCCGGTTCTAAAAGTCGAATGCGAGGAGGTCTCTCCTATTGTGCCTCCTGAATGAGCGAAATAACACCTTACTCCCGGCAACACCGCGAAATAAGATGGTTTCTCGCGCGCGTACGAGAGAGTCCGGTTGTTTCTAACGTGTCTTACCCTCGATCATTGCGCGCGCGCGAGGATACTTTGCTCCTTCGATTGAGCAGCACTTGCACAGGTAAAAAGCGCTTGCAGAGGTTGCATTTCCATCGCTGTGATTTAAAAGCACGGTTTAAAAAAAAGCGCGGCATCTTTTGCGCGCGCGAGGCAAAACCCTTGCCCGTCGCGTTCGTGACTCGCGCGGGCTTCTCGAAGCAGAGAGATTCGAGAACAGCGAAATGCGCGTGATACACGCAACGGAACTGTGAATAGGAAAACGAAAGAGCTAGAATGTGTACACACACATGTCACTTTGTGAAAGAAACGAGATGCAACGGCCTGCGTAACCTTCGAACGCGATCTCTCGCACAAAGACCGCGGGGGAAGCGTATATATAAGGTATATGATGTAAGCTCGAACATGTACGGGTGCAAACAATCGCTCGCGGCAGTGATTTATGGATTCTTATGGGGTCCACGGTGACACTCTCGGGTGTCTATAGCGTCGTGGCATTTCGTATCGCAGTCATTCCGCTTCCGGGATATTGTGAATCGAACTAACACCGTCGCAAACGTACGTGAGATCTCGACGCGCCAAACATTGTAGAGATTGTAAGTGTTGTCTGTAAAATTTGTACGAAAATAGACACGGGCGTAAGACCCGTGTGTGAAAATTGAACGTAGTATTCTCTCTAAATTTCGATCTCTAAAAATCGATCTCATTTTCACTCTAATCATAGAGCCACTGACCAGTTTTCTTCATGTGGAATCAATATTTACTTCAATAGAGTGAATTTATATACTCTAAGACAAAAAATGAAAAATTTAACTCTTATTTTTAAGATAAAAACGCGAAAATCAGAGAGCCTAAAGTCCTGGGTGAAGGTGGACGTCAAGTAAAACAATAGCCAATGTAATTAAGTAATTACATGGGCTATTGTTTATTAATTAAGTTAAGCCAATGTAATCTTATTTTAAAAGTGAAGTTTGTCAAATTTTACTCCAAAGTGAAGCGTGCCAAACTTACTCCAACTTAAAGTGAAATCGCCTTCTTGTCTTGTGTCAGTACCGGCGTTAAGTTAGCTGTTTAACATACAGGCGACGTATTTGGTAAATTTATATTATATTATATAAATTTTATATTATATAAATTTTTATATATTATATAAAATTTATATAATATATTATTTATAATATTATATTATTATTATTATTTATAATATTATATATTATTTATATATTTTTATATACTATATATTATATTTAATATTATAGTATATAAATTTTTATATAAATTTTACAAATGTTGATGTGAACAAACAAATTTGACAATGAATCTACCAGAGATAAGTCGGTTTATACTTGTATAGTAAAATTGAAAAGATACGATATAGAGATTAAAGTATTTGATAATCCAAAAAGAAAGAGTGAATTTCACTTCTTTCGAAAAGTGGAAGTTTCACTCTTTTTGAGTGGCGCTATTTTCATGATTGCTTGAAGCGACATTTCATTCCAAAAAGAGTGAGATTTCACTCCAAGAAATTTAGAGAGTTGTAGATAATTTTATTTTGAGTTTTGAAATTTTAATTTATATCTATCGCATGTAATAATTACTTTATTACATGCAATAGATATAAATTAAAATTGGGGAACAAATTATTTCAACCGCGATCGAAAATATCGATACGTCGAAACACACATCGAGTATTCTATTCTTTCCCGGAGGTGATCGTTGCTTAAACACGCCGGAGACAATCGACCGGTTAATAAATAGTAAGGAAGTTCGATTAAATAACCGGTTGTAGGAACGAAACAGAGAGGATCAATCGGCAATAAAAAAAAACCGGTTTGAAAACCCTACACGAGCAAATTCGTAAGAACGCTTCGTTTAGACATCTGCGATTGTAGGTACGTTGGTTTTTTTTGTCTTGTCACGTTTCGTACGAAGTTCTTTTCGAATGTGCGTTGGAACAGTTTATGGCCCGTCGTACCGCGGCTTTTAAACGCCACGAACACGTTTATTGTTCGCTGTTGCGAGACGGATTTATTTCGGACTACCTGCCGGCCGCAGACGACGACTGATTGCGTACGTTTCGTCACGCGGAGAATAGAACCTCAGCAGTTCCAGTTTCGGTTCCTTTACGCTTTGAAAACTTATTAAACTACAGTAGTCCGGTAACGTCGATCAGTATATATTATTCTCGCATTGCTTTTAGTGTGAGAACGTGGGAGAGACAAAAGCAATCGTTCGAAGGTCGCCGATCAATTCGCACGTGAGAAGTTATAAATCGCTCAAAAACCGATAACCGGAAATATCACGATCTTGTTGGTCGCCGACGTCTAAGCAATGTGGGCGATCGATTGCACGACGGTTGATCGATCCGCCAGTATCAACAGCGAGCAGTGCGGAAGAAAGTACAGGTATCCGTGGAATGTGCGCAGATCGACGATTAGCAATCTGTTAGTTGATGCGTATTTTGCCGCCCGGTCGTACACATCGCGATACGATTGCTTCGACACTTTTCGCGCAGGCGTGTCTGTGTGGCGAATACATACACACACACACACATGTCGCTCGAGATATCGCAAGCACGCTCGTGGCTGGAGCGCAGAAAATTGGAGCCGCATTTGACGGGGACTCGGCGCCGTCTCTTACGTCGTGGGCGTCGATCGTGCCACGAGCAATCGCACGGCGATCTTCTAGATCGCGCTTTCGCGTTCTGAAATGGAACGTTCTCCAGATGGGGGACACAAGAGTGGGGCGTCCCGTGTGGAAGCGTGCGCTCGCAGTTTCTACTATTCCCACGCCCACCGGCCACGAGACCGCAGAAGAGCGTCTAACCGTAGTCGTCGTTGCTAACCACTGACATTACGCTTGAAAAAACCGGCCATAAGCCGATTCCGTCGTCGTTTGCCTCGGCCTCGAGAATCGCGCTTGATACCGCCGGCACTAAAGTCCTTCGTTGTACGGTGACCTCTGCCAAAACGATGATCTTTACGCCGTCGAAGTCGGCGAGATGTTTCTTACGAGAGAGAGAGAGAGAAGAGAGAGAGAGAGAGAGAGAGAGAGAGAGAGAGAGAGAGAGACCGGTGTTTCTGTACGAGGAGTCTTCGCGCGAAAGTTGACTCAAACCGACATTGTAATTGAAACCGCGCACGGTAATTTCGTGAGAAATGTTATCGACTGCTTGTATCGAAGAGAAATGATTTATCCGATGACTTATCGTGCGATTTACTTACACACAAACTCACGACAACTACGGAAAATTATCCGCTCGAGAATTTCCCAAAATTTTGCCGCGAGATTAAGTGCAACAAGCTGCGCGCGTGCCGCATACAGTTTCCGCCGGAGTGTATAAATGTCCGCTTCGTAACGATAAAGATTATCTTTATTGCCTAGTAGCGCATCTTACGTCGTATTTAACTTGCTTTGACGTGCGAGATAAAGTTTCGTATACGCAATTGCATCTATTCAAAATTTCTACAATCAAAATAGATTGGATATTACAGAGCACAAAAGTAAGATCGAAGTTTTCGAGTCAAAGTGCCGCTGATGAGCAATCGTCATCATCATCATCATCATCCCGACACGGCTTCGTGACAATCGCTCGAGCAAGAGAAGCGGGTTGTACGCTCGCTTTCGAGACGAGATTACACCTACTCGTGCCTCGCAACATCCGTGAAGTTCTCTTGATTCTGAACTTACTGAAGTTTCGCTGGTGGAAATCGTTAAGTTGCGAGACAACCGATTGCTGTCGTCCCACGCGCGGAGAACGTGGCGACACGGAATCTCTGGTATATCGTCTCGAGACCACCGCCTCGGAAAAAAAAAAAAAATACATCGGCAAATCTTTCGACAGTTACCTTATGGGAGTATCTCTTATATCTCTTAAACTGAACGGGAAACACAAAATTAACAATTTATCTCTTAAGCTCGCGTTATTTTTTGTATTTTTATTAACACGCTGTGTTTATTTTGTTTGTCCAAGGAAAGTGTGGACTTCGAAATTTTTTTAAAATAATTTATGTATTTGACCTTTGCGACATTTTTAAGACGCAGTAAATTATATAGTTTATACATTTTGTGCGAAATAGCAACAATATCGATGTATTTCAATCGAAATGTGTCGTTTCACATTTTTTTTAGACCTTTATCTCCGTGCGCGATGCCGCACGGTTCTTTTTCTTGAACTTCATCGTTCGTAAACATTGTTGCTCGTAGCTACATAAATCTTTCAGTCGCAAAATTTCATTATGAGTAATTATATGACGTGATCGTGTTTGTTGCGTTTGCACGTGATATCGATCCGTCTCTGATATCATATCATCTACCGTACACGTTGTTATTACATCATTATCTTTATCAAAACAGTCGCTCTTCATTAAAATTCTGTGCAATATTGTTCGCAGCATCTCAGCGGAGAAACCAGCCAGATCTCGCACGCGAATTTATTTCTGTCATTTATCTCTCTCCGATGTTTTTATCTCTAGCTATTTTTCGCGGATACGACGCGAGACGTGCGGTCGCACGATCGCTCATATTCGCATTATCGCGCACGTTTGCGAATAGATCGTTTAGGAAATCTACGGAAAATAAAGAAGCAGAGATCGCGCACGCGAGAAGAAAAATACGAAAAATGGAATATACACGACGACGTCAGAAAATAACAAGAAAGGTGGATTCATAAAAGTGAAGACTTGATCGCTATTGCTGAGTGCAAATGCATGCTGTTGCTGATAAGACGCCATCTCTCGCACTCGTCACATATAAAACATCACTACGGTCTGTCTGATAATCCGTAAAACACGTAATGATTTATTATTACATTGCGCACGGCAATGAGAAGAAAGACAGTGTGGACACGACTTCTATACTATATCTACTTTCGCGTCTTTGAAAGTATTATAAATTGGCACGATATAATGACAGCCGGTACTTGTTGTTTCCTTATAGAAATAAATAAATTGCGTACACGTTAAAATAAACACGTTGAAAAAAAATGCTTAGTTTCTTTGGTTTATCTTTTATATTATTAAACCATAAAAATTAAGTTATGTCTAAGGAGTACAATACAATGTAGAAGAAGTTTTACTTTTTACAAGATTTTTTATTATTGTTAATTGAAGGGCTAATTTGTAGATTGTAAGTGATCTTGAGAGAACCGATATTTGGATTTTATATTATTTAAGATCATTTTAAATATATCTTCTGATGTGTAGTCGATACAACAGTTCATTCATCATTTTAGGACGATCTTAAATATAAGAACGAATTGTGTTATACCGGTCTAAATTCGCTGTCAAAGAAAAATAATAATACAGTTAGTAAGAGCTGGATGTGTACATGCAAAATATCTAAATGGAGAACAAATTATATTGCAAATCAATTTTCATTCAAAAATCTATTTTGTGCTTAGTCTCTATCTCGTACATATAAAAACAACAACATTTCTTTTCTATTTTTTAAAAATTAAGTTAGGTTTATTATTAAGATATAATAAACATTGATTTCGTCATAAATAGGTATTAATTTTTACAATTCTTCAGCGATTATTATTATTCTTTATATCGATAAAATAGTGTAAAAACTAAAATTATATATATATTATATTAAAATTATGAAATTATATATATATATACATTTCTGTTAAATGTTCTCGAATATTTAGCGGCTGAGAATTCTCACAACATGAGATTATGTATTTATGCGACCGTTCTACTGACAAATATTTTCCTTTTCCTCTACTCAGCGTATAGTAATTGTCTGTTGATGAGTCAAATTCAGCAAAATAACAACCAATGATTTTAAATATGTAATGCTGAGAAGCAACAGAAGCATCCGTCGATGTAAAAAAGACGCCCGAAAAGACTACGCGCTCTGAAAGAAATTGAGTATCGCTGACAATCATTAAGTAAAAAACAAATTTTTGTTCTTTAAATGTCTTTGTTAGACTCAGGTTCTTAACGGCTTTTAAAATCCTTTGGTTTTGATCGGGCAAGTTTGAACCGTGGTGCAGAGTGTTGTGCAAATAATGAACTTATTTTATTCTTTTTTCTTTTGTAAAAGCATTTTTTATTCCGTTCAGTAGTTACTGAATACAGTAGATAAATAGTTAATTTAAACAGTAGATAAATAGAGTTAATTTAAAATAATGTCGCAATAATATCATAAACAAAACGCTCCAGCGTTCTCTTAAAGATGAACAAATTTTTATAAAAATTCTATATTTTTTATAATTCTTCTGCGAATTGTTTTAAACTGTGTTATTAAATTATTTCCATTTGTTTTATTAAAAAATAAAATGCACTGCCATAAAATATAAGCATAACGGTTTTTATACCGCCGAAGAATTATTTCTATCTAAAAATAACGAAGCATGCACCATCTAGCGGAAGATAATAGAAAATAATAAGACAGCTAATATAGGAAAGCGTCGATCATGTAACTTTTTTTTTCTAGCGTAGAAAGTGACGGAAAAAGTGAAAAAATTTTTTTTCTAGTAGTAACTCTATTATTAATTCTTTTTAATGGAATATCTTTATATCGCCGAAGAATATATGAAATATATATGAAATATATATGTGATATTCTCTTTATTAATTATAGAAATATGCGGTATTCTATTGACAGAAACTAATAACAGCGCAAATTGAACAGTAAAAAGCTTCACGTGAAATTACATGAGCGCCCATTTCATTTAAGATTAGACTTTAATATTATTTGAATCTAATACTATTCAAATAGTACCTAAATAATTGCGAGATTTAAAATCCCGGTAAAAACTTTTTGATATATAATTATATATACTAATATACTTATATACAAATTAATATTATTATGTCTAATTATGCATATTTATATGCCGAATATGTCCATACAATTTTGTACACGGAGAATTTCTTTTTTTAAGAGAATGGCTTCAGAGATATTCCATATCAAATTACAAAATAACTCTATTAGTATGTTAGATACAAAAGTGATTGAAGTGATCTTTGAATAACGAAAAATATAGTTTTATATAATTTTTTTGTA
This sequence comes from Pseudomyrmex dendroicus, assembly GCA_014825645.1. Taxonomy (NCBI): domain Eukaryota; kingdom Metazoa; phylum Arthropoda; class Insecta; order Hymenoptera; family Formicidae; genus Pseudomyrmex; species Pseudomyrmex dendroicus. The sequence goes on along the minus strand of QVNZ01022073.1, from coordinate 715 downwards.
TCTAACATGATATTAATAGAGTTATTTTGTAATTTGATATGGAATATCTCTGAAGTCATTCTCTTAAAAAAAGAAATTCTCCGTGTATAAAATTGTATGGACATATTTGGCATATAAATTTGCATAATTAGATATAATAATGTTAATTTGTGTATAAGTATATATAATTATGAATCAAAAAGTTTTTACCGAGATTAAAGGAACTAGAAGTTTGAAACACATTGTCATAGACAATTATTTCGTGTGGTTTCATCTTTGAACGTCGCTACGTTCGCGATTTATGTTCGCGACGTAAACAACTATCAAAGAGAAGACATAGCAGTCACGGTCGCATTTTAAGCTGGTATCATTTTTCCGCTCTGCTCGCTATGTCCACGATAGTGAACATTGATAACTTACGTGGGTAAGTGGTTGAGGTAACCATGAGCGGTTTATCATCGGTGCGTACACTATGTGCACGCACGCCTATGATTCTATTTCGTGCTATGTTCATACAACGTGTGATTGCATGCACGTGTGTAGTTGTATGCACGAAATGCATTGGTATCCACCATGTAGAGAAAACTCGACCGGCAACTTATGGCAGTAATACCGATGCACGTGCATATAGCACGGCATAGAATCACAATTAAGGTTGTATTTAGGGTAAGATAAAAGATATGCCAGATTATTCAAATTTTGCCATTCAGTAGATAATATTAAAAAAAAAATTGTG
>QVNZ01022072.1:0-27585 GCA_014825645.1 Pseudomyrmex dendroicus | reverse complement strand
AACGACTTCTCTGTGGTGGCTTTGCCACTTCGTTGAGACCGCGAACGGAATTCCCGTGTGTTTTGTGTTTCTTTTCTGCTCGCGAGAGCGACGGCGATTCGTTTCGAGAGAACCAACGAACGCTCGAGCAAAAAAGCCCTGTGTGGGTCGAGAATATCTCGTCGATTGTGCGAAGATCTCATGCTATGGTATCTCTCAGACGTGATGTCCACGCGGAATATATTAGCGCCAATATCTGTGTGTATCTCGCGTTGCGCTATTTATAGACCAAGATCGCCTCGTCACGGAGCCTCGTCAAACCATCGATTCAATTAAGTGCTGTTATCTTTACGCCAGTCATGCCCACCACACCGAATGGCATTTCGCACTGATCCTGATGATTTCCAACGAGCGTGCCGGAGAATCACGAACTCTTCAATTGCACGAAGAAAATGGACTTCGAGGCGCGAGAATCTTTCACCTACTAACAGTTCTCTTCCTCGATCGATCGTGTGATCAATCTCGCGACATTGAAACAAGTTCGTTCACATCCCGGGATTGAAACAACTTCAATCCCGAGAAACGACACCGGAGACGAGACTTGTATATATCTATCTTCGCTTTACATCAGATTGATTTGATTCTTGTTGAGACTCGGGTTCGTTGAGGTCCGACTTGACCACCGTCGTCGGCGCGTATCGCGCGAGCATCGCTCGGTTAAGAACGTTGCACAAGTGCATAAATGCACAAAGCTCATTCGCGTAAGACGAAATATAAACGGCGATATGTTGCAAGCCGCGTTCTCTTGAGAGCGTTTGTTCGCCGCATTTTTCTCTCTCTCTCTCTCTTCTACATGTGTATTTTATCATATCTACATTTAAGCGCCGATAAATAAAACCTTCACGCGCCTACAAACAACACAACGCGGTGTTCTACGTGTGTTCAGGTGTACTGAGAACATGAACACGCCTATATATCTGCGGTCTACTGCGTTCCGCCTACTTGGCGCGACCAAGCAAAGCGTGTATATATATATATATATATTAGAATAATATCTGTCGATCGAAAAAACTAAATTATTGACAAAAATATCGAAAGAAAAATGTGAAAGATGCGAAGAACACTTTAATGCGCTTCAGGTCGCCGCTGTTAGGTCGCCGCTCGTCAAAAACCAGTCAGATTTTTTCGCTACATGTTATATCTCGCTGATACCATCAAAATTGCGAGCGGGTATCGCGGCGCATCATCGTCAGCATGTAAATGAATACCTCCGAGAAGAGATTGATAAGTATCCGAAGGTCTAGCCACATTGCAACAAGTTGAAGTGCGAATTGCGGCAATTACAGAGCGTCTACTTTGGCGAGCTGTCGTGTCACAAACACCACGCGCGATAACGAGCCAGCTCGATTTGATCTTCTGAAGAATGAAACTTGTCAACAACAGCGCGATGTGATACTGCTATGTCTGTGCGCCGTTTCGGATACTTATCAATCGCCCCTCTCGCTTGTGTATCCACTCGTACCCTTGTGTACTCTCCGTTTCGTGGCACGTTTTGTCCGGCATACCTGTGCGGCGACGACGACGACGATGACGAGGAGGAGCAGCGGGAGGAGCGGAGCGGAGCGGGTTCCGTTCCCGCGGAGAAGCCTTTCCGTAACTCCCGCGTTATGTTGGAGCACGCACCGTGGTGGGTCTCCTCCGACGTTGGATTCCTCTTTCGACGGGGTCTCGGCGCGAGTAGGAGTCGCATAGCGCAACAGTAGTGTGGCTGCCGCCGGCACGGGAACTGCGCGATCGGAACGGTCGCGGCGCGGCGACGCGCTTCCCCATCTTCTCTCTGTCGGTTCCCCGTTCGTTTTTCTTTTCTTATCCCGGAGCGGATTAACGCGCCTCCCGTTGCCGGTGTCGAATTCTGTCTCTCCCGCGACGAGAGTGAAAGTTTTCCTTTCCTCTCTCGTTTTTATATTCGAGCGAGCGTGCGTGTGTGCCCTGCACGCACGTCCGATGAACTCCACGTGGTGGTGTCGATACCGCGCGAGTTTTTCTCTCGAGTGTGCCTGAATAAAAAAGTCGCGAGAAAGACATGAGGCGGTTCGTCATGGATCTGTTCGTTTGGATGTTGCTGATGCTGCTGCTGGTTCCGCGGCGAGCAGGAGCGGCAGATCCTGCGCCGCTCGGTGAAACGGTGAAATGCCCGCACGAATGCGTGTGCGAGAAGTCGACGCTCGTGCGATGCATGTTTCTGAAGCTGCGCCAGGTGCCGCGGGTGCCCGCCAACACGACCGTCCTGTAAGTCGCTCTCGTTTCTCTTGGCGGTCTTATCTGAAATTGGGATCAATTGCATCTCTTCTCCGTCATTCGAAGAGGCGAGTCCTGGCGCGAAGATTGCTCCGGAAACCTGATCCTATCGCCGCTTGACAAACATTCCTCCCGACCTTTCCGAGATAATTACGGAGATAATTGCGAATGGAAATTGTCGTATTTCGTGATTTCCCAGACACACTTGTGCGGACTCTCAATAAAAATCGCTCTGATAATCGGCATAAATTGTACGACGAGGTCGAAAGATGGAAAGGTTGAGAGAAAGCTGCATATTCGCTCGCGGAAAAGATACTAATCAAGATAATATATGATCCTCTCGCTGTTAAAGAAGATCGGAATCGGCGCGGCGCTTTCTCACGCGCGGAGAACATTCGCTCTCCTCGCGAACGGCACGAAGGATAATTTAAATCGTTTATTCCTTCAATGCTGGAAACGCGTTTCCTCTGAAGAGTAGTCGAGAAAAAAACGCGGCTTTTAACGAAAGTTAAAATATCGTCGCGTAACATCATCGATCGATGCACGGCAATTACATTTTTAACGTGAGACTGAAAAAAAAAGAATTTTTGACGATTCATGCATTTTGCGATTCGCGCGTGTGAGAATCGAAAAAAAAAAAAAAAAACTCACGGCGACAACGGGGGGTAGTTTGATTCGACTGTGATTCATTGTCTCGAAACCGGACGGATCGACAAAATCGCGTTCTTGTAGACTGTTTAGAAACTATATATAAGTTCGCGATGCCAGTGGTGCTAAAGTGGAGCTTCGGAGAAAGGAACAAAGGCGAATGGAGCAAAGCGGCGCGGTGCGATCTCGATGTGCATACCGAAGCGGCAGACAGTCCCAATCTGTTTTGATATCGCAATATTACAGATATAATTACGCATAAATATTTATAATCCACGAATAACGCGCGCGTATTTGTCACACTTTATGAATAATGCATGACGAGATAATTAAGCGTCAATTAGCCAACCGAGAACAACGTTGGCTAAATATATATATATATGTATATAAATGCGAATTACAACGAGTGTCATAAATGAGAACCGATGTTAAAAGGATGTAATATATACCGATAATATCAATCTTTCGAAAAATATTGAAGCCAAGGGAAAGCGATAACACGCTGTGTGTGTAATACGTCTCTTAAACATGCGGACGACCGATACAGTTTTATCGTTTTATCCCAATTTACCCGATTATCTGTCTCATCGATGTGCAACCGTAAGTTAGCTTGGGAAAAAAAAAACACACCGACGATAATCAGTAGTCCGTAAATGACGCGCGTACTCGGGTTCTTTATCATTTTTTATTGTACGTCGTGCGTTGCGCAAAACGTCCGGACAAAGACGAAGCGGCGGGACAAACATCGGCGAATCAGTTTGCTGATTCTGTGATTCAGCGATAAGACGCGATATCAAACGCTGTTCAATAATAATAATGAACGAAATTAAACTTCGAGGCGAAGTTCTTCGCAAATCCGCTTTTCTTTGTACAGAGCGCGGCTTGGGAAAACTGTTTTTTTTTTTACGCAACAAAAAGCGGCTTAAGAAACTCTGTTGGCCACTTATTCGTCGCGAAAAAAATTGACTTTTTTTTTTTGACATCTAGCTCTCAACGAATTATTAACACATTCGTCGAAGTTGGCCCGCAAAGAAATTGCTCAAGAGGAAAATAACCATGACCCGTTTCGCACTTGCGATTAGATGACACAGGTCATTGTAACTGTGTGTAGAGCGCAAACGGTGAAAATTGTAACTTGAAGCGAATTCAGAAGTGTAACTTTTTTTTTGCTCTTGGTGTTTCTCTCTTACATCAACTATCGGAAGAACATCGTAATTGGCAAAAGTTCTTAATTGCAATAGAAAGAAAAACCAAACTCCCTTCCTTCGCTCCCTTTCTCAATTAAGTCTCTTAACTTAGCGCATACATTTCGAAAAGAAATCGGCACGTGTAATTTCCGTCAAAGTGTGACCGCGTTTTCACTAATTCTCCCGAGAGTTCGTTTGTTTGTTTGGTTTTTTTTGCGCGCGAAAAGTCGGGTAATTTATAAAATGGTCATTAGAGACAAAAAGCTTGTCTCGTAGATTAATATTGTGATTGTCTGCGACGGTGATGAGTCTGTTAGTGTTGCAATCGAGTGTTGAAGAAGAAGAAGAAGAAGAAGAACGGCTCGTAAAAGTTTCCCTATATACACACACACGCGGCATGACTCATGTGAGAGCCGGAGATGAGCTTAAATGCTTTTCTCTGGCGCCGTTTTATGCACGAACAAGCTCGTAACGTTACCCCCGCGTTCGCGCTATTTCTGTTGCACACAGCGATGGAAGCCGTCCGGCTTCCAATTTGCGCTACGCATCATCAATTCGCGAGATTAGGAAATTCGCCTTTGTTCAAGCAAAACGCGAAGGTCGTTTCTTCGCATCTCGCGAAGAAACTCGAAGAGCGCGCGACCTTCTCTCCGGCAGTGACTTCACTGCCGAAAAGGCGAGCGGCGACGATAAAAAAAGTCGTCGTCGTGCGAAAAAGTTGACAAGTTCGGTTGTGATATCGCGTTACGCAAGATTCGAGAGATCACAGAATACAAAGAAAGAAGCGAACGACGCGATGTGCAGAGCGATGAGTCAAATGTCGCTATCGAGAGATCGCCTTCAACGAGAGACGCGTTATCGAGAGGCGCTAACTTTTTGAGATTTTGTTTTTTTTTTTTTAATTTATTTCGTCATTTGTTCATCTCTCAAAGATCTCGTTTACCTCATTCGATCTCTGCAGTTTCCGATCGCGAGAATTTTTCACCGCGCGCGCGAAAAGCGCGACGCGCGAGTGAGTTTCGCGCGGCTTAAAGTTTCTCGCTGCGTATCGCGCAGGACATTTACGGAATTCGCAATTTACGATCCTCTAAAATTACCGCGGAACAGGTACACACACGCCTCGTCGGCCGATGATCGATGGAATATCTCCTCAGTCACAGACTGGAATATCGAGTGTCGCGTTAAGTACCCGGTCTCGAGCTCCCGCGGGCCTCGCTGAATAAATATCTACCTACTTATCTCTCCTTTCGCAGACACTGATTCGCCGAGACACACATCATCCCTTACATGCCCGTCACGCCGTAATCTCTGATTACATGTAAAACAGAGCGCGCACATAAAAATTTCTGCCTCTCTCGAGAGAAGCAGAAATTATACGCTCGCTCGCGTTTAAACTACCCGCGCCCTAATGTCAGGTATCGATGTCGTGCCCATTGTGTGTGTATGTGTGTGTGTGGCATTCGCCGCTACCGCTCTTAAATCCGTTTAAATGTACGTGAGCGCGTGAACGTTGGTAATTCGGAATATTTCATTTTTTATTCGAAATATCTTTGAAGATATATTTCATGCACATTTTATTACTGTTATGCGCACAGTTTTTTTTGAATATTTTTATCTCAGTATTTATTTTGCTAACAAATGCGATAAATCGCGCAGCTTCGACGAAATCGGCGATTTATACGGTCGGTCTGAGAACAGGTCTCCGGACGAGACTATCTTCTCGGAACCGTAACTCGTACGTCATTCAACACCGCCGCTATTAACGTCACTAATTCTTAATTAACCGCCCGCGGGATCACCGTTATTAATGAGACCGTTCAATCGTCCTGTCGCGCCGCATTAAGTGAATAAGCCGCCGATTTATACGTTACTGTCGATATTAACGTGCGCCCGCTGAACGCAGAGGAATCTAAGTGACTGCCAATTAATGATAACGGTATCGCGGCGCCTAGCACACACGAGACGAAAGTAGACAGGAATTGTCATTTTTTAAAAGGAATTTTTCTGAAAGTAAAAAACCATTTGGTAAAATTTTTCTTCGTTCGTCTTTTCGACGTTTCTCTGTAAAGTTGTTTTTGGCGACTTGTTTACAAGCGAGATTTGAGTATGACATCATCGATTATTTTGGAATTTATTGTCCAATCCTGTCTCTCTTCTCGCGGACAAAAATATGCGCGAGCTTCTTTTTCGTTTTCTTGTGCGCGCTCACGCCGGCGATTTGCCGGCGCGATAAGAAGGTTAAAATACCGCGGGGTCGAGCGCGAGAACTCGAGTAATTTAGAAAGGAAGTAATGTGCAACGGGTCGGATAAAATTGTTAATTAAGAGAGGCTTTGCGCCTGATAGCCAGAGAGAAATATATCTTTGTCTTGTGGCGCGCCGACGTAATAATAATTACGGCGCGGTTACGCAATGCGCGGTTATGTTATTCGCAAGCTTGGTAAATTTCTGAATCATTAATCCGCGCGAGTACAGCGTAAAACCGCAATCGACATGTTCGCTGCATTTTTTTTTTCTTTTTTTTTTTTCAATAACGTCATGCTTATCTTTACGTCGTGTTTAAATTATTTTACATACCCGCTGTCAGCGGAATATTCAGCACAAAATATCTGTAATATATAAACACACATCAGTAAAATAAGAATTTTTAATATTTGCAAAAGTGCAAGTGCGTGTTTCACACGTGCATTTTTGTCACTTGTCGAGATTGCAAATGATGTTTTTTTCAGAGATCTCCGATTTAATCACATCACGGAGGTGCCGCCGGGGACGTTTCGCGGACTCGATCAGCTGCACACCGTGTTGCTGAACGACAACCGCGTTCGGCATTTACCGGCAGGCGCGTTCAAGGGCGCGCCGAATCTACGGATACTCTACTTGTACAAAAATCACATCGAGCACATCGCGCCGGGCGCGTTCGCTCAGCTACCCAGGCTCAAACAGCTGTATCTGCATCACAATCGTCTGCGAAAAATTCAGCCGGGCACGTTCAACGATCTGCCGGCGCTCGAGCGTTTGTTTCTTCACAGCAACAAGCTGCACAGCCTGCCGGCCGACGCGTTCGTCAACGTCGGCCCGATGACGCGGCTGCGTCTCGACAGCAACGCGCTCGTCTGCGACTGCAACCTGGTCTGGCTGGTGGAGCGTTTTCGCGACAGGCCGACGGAAATGGCGGCCGTCTGCCAGTCCCCGCACGCGATGAGCGGCCGTTTCCTGACGACGATGTCGCCCGAGGACTTCCATTGCAGTTGAGTAAAGAAAATTTCTGGCAGATCGTTATTGCGAGACATTCTACCGCGATCATCCAAATTGACTTTTTTTCAATTTGTGTGTTGAGATTCTTTCTTATTTTTATTTAAAAAAAAAGTTTTTTATTTTTAACAGAAACAAAAATGGCCCAGACTTTTGTTGCACGAGTATGCGTGTGCTTGAATATAAAAAGCTTTCTCTTACGAACTGAGTTGCCTCCTCGCTTTTTGTCTATACAACTCGATCGTCTTGCGACTTCGATGTAATTGCTGGTACAAAGAAGGCTTTAACATCGATCACGTTGTAGCGGTTGTTGACACCGTCGTGCTGTGTCTTGCGTGACGACGCCTGGGATGATTCGCGTGTGTTTATCGCGTGATCCTTCACCGGAAGATTAAATCGGGATCTCCATTCAATTTGGTCGTCGCCGACTAATTTTAAAGCTAGGCTTTCTTGTCATTAAACGAACGGTAGCGGCACTTCTGCAATTTCAAAATTATATTATTATCCACTTTGCAAAGGATGTCAAGGTTACTGTCTCGGAGCGCGTTTCATTGAGAAAGAAAGCGATCAAGAATAAAAGAAAATAAAACATATTTTTCTTTCGAAATTTTTAAAAGATTCAATTTGAATCGTATATTCAATTTGTTCTTAATTTTGATAATAAAGATAACACGCGTAAAATATAAGCAGTAGTGCATTTTTTTCGTACATTTCTTGTCGATCCTCAGCCGAAAGTAACGAAAGATTCTCCTCGCAGCGAAACCGCGCATAATAGAAGGACCGGAGGACACCGTGGTCCGATTCGGAGACACGATGACGATGACGTGCCGAGTGACGGGCGATCCGAAGCCGAAGATCGAGTGGATGAGAAACCAGTGGTCGAACGACAGCGGCGCGATGACGATGATCCGCGAGGATGGCGAGAAGTACGTGATTTACGAGGACGGCACCCTGGTGATCATCAACACCACCGACGAGGATCACGGGATGTACGAGTGCGTGGCCAGCAGCGACATGGGCTCGATCAAGTCCAGGCAGGCCAGAGCGGTGATCGTAGCGGGAACGCTGGAACTCGTCGAGGGGCCGAAGTCGCAGAACGTGACCGAGGGCGACGACGTGACCTTCTATTGCCGGGGATTCGGCAGACCTATGCCCAAGATCACGTGGAGCCGGGACGGCCGGCCGATCTTTGCCGGTGACAAAATTTTGCTCGGACGCGACAACACTTCGCTGCGAATTCACGCGGTCAAAAAGACCGACCAGGGCAAGTACAAGTGTCATCTCCGAAGTATCGACCACGTGACCGATGATGTCGCGACTTTGCTTGTCCGCGATTCGACCGCGCCCCGATTTCTCGTCACGCCGCAGGATATGGAGGCAGAATCGGACGCCACAATCGAAGTGTCTTGCCGGGCTCAGGGCGCGCCGAAGCCGGTGATACACTGGAGAAAGGACGGCAGTACGATCGAGGGCAGCAGGTTCAAGGTCACGCGCGGCGGAAGTCTCCTCGTCGATCGTTTGAATAATCACCGGGTTTTGATGAGAAAATTGTACGGGAGAAGAGTGTAAGAATTAAAAATAGAGAGCTTCCCCGAAAAAAAAAGTGCGGTCAATTTTTTACATTGCACGACACGCTTTTTTGCAGATACGAGTGTTCGGCTGTGAATGACAACGGTCGCGCAATTGCACACGCACTGGTGCGCGTACGGCAGCAGGGCGCGACGGACACGCTCGTCATACGAGCCTTCCACGACGCCACCGATGAGATCGATCGCGCCATCAACAAGACTCTGTCGTCTCTCTTCGGCACCGACGGTACCCCCAGACACGTGAATCCGTATCGGTTCACGCGGTTTCCGAACGCGGTCGGTCGCGCGGCCGCCAGACCCGCCGAGCTCTTCGAGAGAACCCTCGTTAACATTCGACGTATGGTGAACGCCGGCGCCAAGGCGAACGTAACCGGTGAATTCCGTTACGAGGAGATCTTGACGCACGAACAGGTAAAGAGAAGATAAAATGTATAATGTTTGATCAGAAATTAAAAAACAACTTGTGTGTTCCCAGGTGAAAGAAATCGAGCAGCTATCCGGATGTACCAGTCACAGGCATCGACAGAACTGCACCAACAGATGCTATCACAACAAATACCGCACCATCGATGGCAGATGCAACAATCTACGCAATCCCACGTGGGGCTCGTCCTACACGGGATTCCGCAGGATATTGCAGCCCATTTACGAGAACGGCTTCTCAATGCCGGTCGGTTGGGAAAAAGACCGGCTCTATTACGGCTATCCGAAGCCGGCTGCGCGCCTCGTGTCGACCACTCTGATATCCACGCATGACATCACGTCCGACGACGAGATCACCCACATGGTGATGCAGTGGGGCCAGTTTCTCGATCACGATCTCGACCACTCGTTGCCGTCGGTGTCGAGCGAGTCGTGGGACGGGATCGACTGCAAGAAATCCTGCGACAACGCCGCGCCCTGTTTCCCGATGGAGGTGCCACCGGGCGATCCGCGTGTCACCAATCGACGATGTATCGACTTCGTGAGGACCAGCGCCGTGTGCGGTTCCGGTGCGACCAGCGTTCTATGGGGTGGTCTCACTCCTCGGGAGCAGTTGAACCAGTTAACCAGCTACCTGGACGCGTCGCAGGTTTACGGTTACGACGACGACCTGGCGCGCAATCTGCGCGACTTCACGACGGATCGCGGACTGCTTCGAGAAGGCTCCGCGATTCCCGGTCACAAACCGCTGCTGCCCTACATGTCCGGCCAGTTTGTCGACTGCCGCAGGGACCCGCTGGAGAGTTCGATCAACTGCTTTGTGGCCGGCGATATTCGCGCGAACGAGCAAGTCGGCCTGTTGGCGATGCACACCGTGTGGTTGCGCGAGCACAACCGCATCGCTCGCGCGCTTCGCGAGATGAATCCGCACTGGAAGGGCGAGAAATTATATCAGGAGGCGAGGCGCATAGTCGGCGCCGAGATGCAACATATCACGTATCAGCACTGGCTGCCACGGATATTTGGCCCGTCGATCGCGTCTCTGCCGCGTTACCACGGCTACAATCTTACCGTTGATGCCAGTATATCCAACGTCTTCGCCACCGCGGCCCTGCGTTTCGGCCACTCGCTCATCCAACCGCGTCTTCAACGTCTAGACGCCTCGTTCCAATCGATTCCTCAAGGTTCTCTCGATCTGCGCGACGCCTTCTTTTCGCCTTGGCGGCTGGTCGAGGAAGGCGGCACCGATCCGTTGCTCCGCGGCATGTACGCCACCGCGGCGAAGCTCAAGCTGCCCGAGCAGAATCTCAACATCGAGCTTACCGAGCACCTGTTCCGCACCGCGCACGCGGTCGCGTTGGATCTGGCGGCGATGAACATCCAACGCGGACGGGATCACGGTCTTCCCGGTTACTTGGAGTGGCGCGATTTCTGCAACATGTCGCGCGCAGAGACGTTCGAGCAGTTGTCCGCCGAGATCAGAAGCGGCCACGTGCGGCAGAAGTTGCGCGAGCTGTACGGTCATCCGGGTAACATAGACGTCTGGGTCGGCGGGATCCTCGAGGATCAATTGCCGGGGGCAAAGGTCGGGCCGCTGTTCGCTTGTCTTCTGCTGGAGCAATTCAAGCGTACGCGGGACGGCGATCGGTTCTGGTATGAGAATCCCGGAGTGTTTCGCGATGAGCAGCTCGCGCAAATCAGGCAGACGTCGCTCGCTAGAATTCTGTGCGACAACGGCGACAACATCACTCGCGTACAACCGAACGTGTTCCTGTTGCCCACGGGCGACAACAGCTACGTCAACTGTGACGATATTCCTTACGTTGATCTGAGCGCGTGGTCCGACTGTTGCGACAACTGCGAGGATCGCGACAACACCGTCGCTCGCGTGCGCAGAGAGGCCGAGAAGTATTTCGCGCCCGGTCACAAGAGCCATGCGAGGGATGCGGAATCGTTGAGACGCGACAAGAAGATGGAATATTTGGAGGAAATGCTCGAGAAGAGCGATCGAGAGGCTAGGAAACTGCAAGAGAGGGCTGACAATTTATTGCACATGGTTAAAGAACTGAGATCGTTATTGGACGAAGCTAGAGCACGGCAATAAATGACTAAATTGATCTTTCCTTTATTATATGTAAATATTATTATTACATACACTCACACACATTCATGAATACCAATGAATGCGATAAATCGACTAGCGACATAGCTTTATCCGATCTTCGGTGGCTTGACAAACTTCGTGTGTTGTCCACGGGCGACAACGTCCTTGCCGTTCTTCGTGAGCTCGACGGCGAGAAAATTCATAGTTTTACCGTGCCGTATAGTTCTAGCATCGACCGTTACCGTTTCGCCAATAAGTGCAGAATTCAAAAACCTGTGCCATTAATCCTTCCGTTGTACATTACATACATATATGTATAAGCATTTGTACTTTTTACTAATTAAAGATAATCACGTTACAACTGCCGCTACTTTAATGTCTTGCTATAAGCGATATATGTACATCGTAATATGAAAATAAATAGATCTACTCAAAAAGATTCTCACGTTACGTGTAAGTCTACGGAAACTCCAGGTTGAGCATCAGATCTGGCGGTCATCAAAGCGTACGAAGATATGCAATCTATGACAGTACTGGTAAAACCGCCGTGTAAAGAGCCAACTACGTTTGTATGCTCTTCCGACACGGTAAATTGCGCTTTGCACTTGCCATCACCAGCTGAGAGTATTTTTACCTGTTCAGAAGAATAGTTATTGTCAAAATATGTATATGTATATTCTATAAAATAAATTTATATATACAATAAATAAATCGGAGAAAGAGAAAAAAACATAAATGTATTGCATTATACACAATAAAATGTATTAAAATTATGTATTAAATAAAATCATGTGTATTTATGTACATAAAATCAAAATCAAATGAGAAAAAAACGCTTTGTTCTTCTTTAAAAGTCTTCTCACAAGTAGTACTAATTTAATTACAAAGAGATGTCTTAAATTGTTTGTAAACTATAAAAAATGATTAACTGTTTATTTAATGTTTATTGAAAGAAATATAATAAGCAAATAGCAAGAATATTTTTATATACAATTTTCAATACTGAGAAATTTATAATATTCCCAAGTATCAGTTCAAAAACATTTATATAATTAATATAAATGTTGTAATCAAAAATGTTCCTAAAATTCACATAAACTAACAGAGATATACCGGGAGATCAAAGTAAAAGATACAAAAGTCATTTTCAAAGTACAAAGTACAAGTTCACTTTTGTTTTATGCGGTATTAATTCACGTGCTTATCAACTGTCATCAACCATCGATTTTTTCGAGCACAGTACAAAGTACAAGTTCACTTATCACGTATAGGTTAGAAGTGTCAGAATAATGCGGAATATTATCGTGCAATCGGGCAAATTAGAAATGATTATTGAATTTTAAGTGAAATTTTTGTGCAGAACTTACATTTCTCATACATTGACCAAAGTTTCTTGCCTTTACAATAATTTCCCAGGTGGTTTTTATGAATTCTGTTCCGCGCGACATGATGAGAATCAAACTTCAATCTCGCGTCGAACTGTGGAATGACGTACAATCATGAGATCTGTGATGACTGTTAAATACTTTTTTCCTCGGAAGACATTAAACATTCATATACCGTTTCGATATCGGTGAAACGATTCGTTTTCTTCAGAAATTTCTAACCTATTTTCTTGGAAACATTTAAATATAATAAGATATCGGTGAAACAGTTTGGTTTTTTTAGGAATTTCTAACATAGTTTCTTGAAAAAATCGTATATAATTTCACACAACATGAACTCTATTAGACGTCCATTAGACATCAATAGTTCCATCTGATATCTAATAGATGTCTAATTGTGTCTAATGAAAGTTTTGTTTTATGTGCATAACATTACGTAATACAAAAACCATGGATATTACACAATACTATAAAACAATATATACATATGTTTGTGTATCGGTGAAATAGTTCAAGTTCTTTATGAATGTCTAACCTCTTCTTGTGGAAACATATATATATATACAATATAGTATATATACATATATGTATAATGCAATAAGTATATATATTTTCAGTCCTTTAAAAATATTTAGCATAAAACATCCTATCTAGTCTTTTTACATAAAAAAGTGAAAATAAAGTACAACACATTTTTCAGAATTATAGATTTATTTATTTTTCAGAATTATAAATTTATTTTTTTCGGGAATAAATTGATAATAAAATAGATACCAAAAACTTCATCAAGAATAATTAACAGGCATACCTTGACCATCTAACAGATGATCTTGTAAACTCGTGAAACACTTAGGCCCATTTCCTACCTTAGTATATATCATATACTTAAAATGCCCCAGTGGACGCTTCTGCACATTTAATTTCTCTAGCAAGCTCTACATAAAATAATAAATGTAGTACAAGATTGTTAATGAAATAGTAGTAATTATTTTTACAACATGGCACATACTTGTGAAGGTTTGATTCCTTCAACAGGCAATCCTCTCTTGTATTCGACCGTGACATTTTCAGGAGGGGGAAAGAAATAATCCAGAACACCTACAAGTGCAGGAACATCCTTCTCTAATAAGTACAACGTAGCGTTAGGTCCAGCATCGAAAGTATACGCGACCTAGATCAAGTTTTCTCATCAGTAAAAAACAAAAAGACCTAGTTTTACAATTCAAGAAGAGTTCACAGAAGATATTGGCAATTTTACGTTTGAATATCTTTCCTGTACCTTCGTATCGTTCGTTGCGTCGTTATAAGAATGCACAAGATTTATGATGCTGTAAGAAACATCGTTCATATAAATACATGGAGGATATGTATCCAGGCAAACAGCGTGCATCTGGTTGGAATCTTTCATGGTGAGTTCGGCGAAGGACTTGAAATCCCTCTCGACAATAGCCCGTTGCATTCTGTCAGCTCTTTCCGGAAATACACTTGTTATTCTGTGACACAACAGATCGGATGTTTCCAAACTCCGTTTCATGCCGATTGCGCTCGGAACTTTTTTTCGCTTATCGTCCACCTGTAAACTTGAACCTGTTTATCCCATTTGTATGCGGGAGATACTACAAAAGAAATATTTGCTTACAACTAGCACCAAGATCCTCATCTCCGGCCAGTGAGAGGCGGGCGCGATTTGCTTCGCCAGACTGTCCGTTCCGTGTTCATCCGTGCCCATGTGCCACCTCACGAAACCACCCATTATGCTGCGACATGCCGAGCCAGAACCAAAACGCGCTAGCGCACTAATGTCTCCCTACGCGACGTTTTTAATGCAACATGTGTAATTTTTTGAATTACAAAATTTATATTCAAGGTGAACACAATTTGCTTTACCTCTATTTTATAAAGTTTAGCTAATGCCACCGCGAGACACGCGTATCCCGCAGCACTGGAAGCCAAACCGGCAGCGGTTGGAAAATTGTTCTTGGAACAAATGTGAATCTTCCAATTGTTCATAAAATTGGGCAGTTGCGACCGTTTTCTAACTTAAAAATACAGAACAGAACGCGCGATGTTAATGCAATCGAATCAATATCAGCTAAATACAGTTTTACATGTGCACCTACTTTCTTTCAAGCAGTTTTGAAGTCTCGGATTTTTTATATCTTCTTCTCTAAAAAGAAATAAAACAATTTATTGCGTCATAACAAAACAATACAATAGTAAAAATTATTATCTCGGTGTACCTTCCGTTCAGCCAAATACGATCTTCTTTGAAGACAACGCTGATCATGACGGTTGTTTTTGCATGCATCTGTGAAAAAGATCAAAGATATAAGATAACAAATATTATTATTTCATTGAGATTACCTCAAGATATCTCTAAAACAAACTTCGAAATAAGATATCTCTGAAACAAAACATTTGAATTTAGAATTTTTAATTATGCTTGTTGTTTTACCTGATCTGTATCCAAACTAGCGCTTATAGAATCATTGGTTGGTAAAATTAAAGACTCGTCTCTTTTTCCCCCTAAAATTCATACAGATTTAAAATGTCAACTTTGTATCTTGGTAAAAAAAAAAAAAGAACAGAATTCCTTAAATAAATATAAAAGGTTGAGTAAGAAGAGAATATTTTTCCATATTATCGTCTCGTAATCTGTTCTTTTCCGTAGCTAAAAACTACATTTAAATTTATTGTGCACGGTCCGAGCCGCGCATTGTAATGAGAAAAAAAAAAAAGAAGAATTCGGTGACACTTGTATAGAAGACGCTTGAGAAGGAAGAATTTACGATGAGAACTTACATGGTATATATCTTGTGTTTATTTATATAATATTAAAGAGTGATTAAAAAATTCTAAAGCTCTTACAGATAAAAACGTGCGACTTTGTACGTGATAATTACATTGCTTTTTTAGTCGCGAAATGTTCAAACATAAGTTCTATTTGTTTTTTCTATATTTTTGATAGAAAAAGAATAGAATGAGTGATATCATACGTTTCTAAACTAATTAGTAACAAAGCTGTAATTATACGTACAATATTTAATGACCGCAATATTAACGGGTGCGATGCAAGTAACGGTACTCATGGTCGAAGTTCGTTTTTGTGCGCGCGTACACCTACTTCTTGTCCTCGTCGCTGTCGCTACTGCGGTATCTCGCGCCGTCCGTATAAATTTATGTCGTACGTAGAGGGGAGAGAATCAACAATAGTATATATCTGTAGAAATTCTGTCTACCCCTTTATCTAGATGGCGTTAGTCTCGTATCCCATATCGCGCACTTGTGTCGAATATTCTCAAAAATATATTCCTAAACATATGTACATGTACAAATATAAAGTTTTAAAATATCACGAAAAAAATTTATAATTGTCATAAAACTTATCATTGTTCGGAATATCAAACTTTGTATGTTAATTATTATTTGAATAAATAATGCGATATTTCTCTCTCTCATTCTATCAATATTCAAATTTAATAAATCGACCCACTAAAGGCACTTTGTCAATCTTGCATTTATTTTTTAACTAAATCATAAATAAAAAAGACACACAACCTTGAACACACAATAAGTGTTTCCTCTCGAGCGGATGAGGAGTCTGAATAAAATATATCGTATGCACAATCGTAAATAAATTATTACAATGCCCGACAATATACTACATGCAATACGATAAAATAAATTTAATCCCTGCAGACTCTACGCTGGATTAGATGGTAATCCCATTGACCATGCGTCCAGCAGCTTTTTATCTTGAGGTCCAGCACCCAGGCTGAGCATGAGTCCGGAGAGATCACCGCGATGACCTCGTCCTCGCATCGCGTGAACAACCTTCGCAATGCTGCACAACAGCAGTGAACAGTATGTTTCAGTAGACACACAAAGCGATTTAAAAAGTACAATAGTACGATATAAAAACAACATTTATATTTCTTTTTAAAAGAAAAAAAAGAGATGAGTTCCTACTTAGCCCATTCTTCCTGCAGAGTTGCGAAGTGCGCTTTGAGAACAGAATTTCCGAGTTTGTCGTTATCAAGCGATTTTTCGATCTTTGTCAGTAAGATCGGAAGTTTTGCCGGTAACGTGCCGGTCCACTTGACTATGTGAGACTTCGCGTTTTCGATCTTGTGCTCGTTGAGTATTATATCTAGCCTGCATACATTCGCACAGGGCATGGGAATCGCCACCGAGGTGTCTACGCCTAAAATTGTGGCAATGATAAACTTTTTGATAAATTTTTTGTCACTAAATATATTTCGATACAAATGAGAAATTTGTAAAAAGAGAATACCGATAAAGTTACACGTGTCGGGATCGGTGTATTCCGACGCTTGTGCTTTCACTCTTCGACACGCTCTTGGCACAAGACTGCTGAGTCCATACAACGACTCTAATCTCTGAATCTTAGGTCCTCTCACCAGAACTTGGACGCCGGTCAGACAGGCATACATCAACTGTCTAAATTGATCCTTTCCCAGTTCGCGTTTCAGATCTCGCAAAATCACGGCTGTGGATTTTTCCGCGATTTCGGAAAACTCCGGCAGAAGTTCAGAACTGTCCGAGTGAAAGTTCAAATTTATCGGCAGTTTGGCATTCACCAAAGTGAAGCTTTCGTCAATCTCTGCGAATCATTTGCAACATTTATAATTTTCTCACTCACTTTCTCTCTTTCTCTCTTTTTTTTAAGGTAAAGAATGTTGTACTCTAATATAAATCACATTATATCACATACATAAATACATTATATCACATAGACAAAAGAGAATGCTTGTTACTGCTAACCAATTTGGTGATCGAAATTAAGTTCGTCATCTAAGTAACTCATTGGAAAAATTTCTATGAAATGCCTCGCACCAGCGCTGAGGATCCATACTAACCACATATGAATTCTAAAATAGACACACGCGTACGTAATATTAGTTTGTACACATATATGTATAGCAGCCTCGAGCATACCTTACAAAAACGTGCTTCTCATTTGTTATGTCAACAAGTGTTCTGGACTGTTTGATTGAAGTGTAACTTGCCCCACTGTTTGCCGTTGTCAGTCTCATCGTCTTTTGAGGACATTCCGCTTCTTCCGCTTTGTATCTTTTCTCCGCGAAATCTTGCAACTCTTTGATCACTTCCTTCAAATTGTCGATTAAAAACGGCCACATATTCAACAAGAATTGCTTGTCTCTCATGAAAACAATGAAACTGCACCATCTTCTGAAACCTCTCGCCTATCAAAAGATGAATATATGATCATGCAAATACAAGCGTACAACATGAAATTTAATACAAACGAAGAACGAAGTGACTAAGCTCTAGCGACTTAAATACATGGTGACATTTTTGAAAGATTTTTGAAAGATTTGTTGTAATAACTACCAAACATGCTTTTTCGTTGCATAATTCACCTGGGCATCTTTCAACGTAAAAGTATGACTTAAAACATGCCCCCTGTACTCATCTCCAAAATAGCAAACACCTTCTTTACCAGGATGCACTTCACAGCTCAGACTCCTTGGAAAAAAAACACAAAGCGTGATAGACAAATAAGTTGAAAACATTGTTAAAAACATTGAATAAAAGTTTTTATAATTCAAAACTTGCGATTTGCAAATAAAGTACAATTGTTGCGTACCTAATGCAAGCATGCTTTAACAAATTTCCTATATCTTCTATCAACGATTGCTGAGCTGACAGGAAAGATGTTCTCGTTTCGTGCTCGTTACTCAAGTACTTGACACTTCCAATGCTCTGACAACCCTCGCACTCATCTTGTCTATCTCCCAAGAGAATATTGCCTTGTCTCAACACCTCTTTGGGCCCGTAAAACTTTAGTTTCTCTGCATTTTGTGTATCATAACTACGATACGTTTGCGTGGTAAATATCACTTTAGGTCCATGCATCTCACAGAAGGTACACAATGCGATTACTGCATTCATTGCTCTCGCAAGACTAGTTTGTACGAAACTGTCTTAATTTATTTCAGAATGAACAGATTTGGTGATTCTTCAAACTTTCCCGAACGATTCCATGATTCATACAGATAATCTAAAAATGCACACTCTTCTCAATAGAAATATATATGTAAATCACTCCTGCGTGTTTATAATTAATGTGAATACAATATTATATTTACATTTACATTGTAACATATAATACATATAAAAACTATATTTTTTTCATGAGAAACACACCACCTTGAATACACTTACCATGTTTCCGCAATATTAGGTCACATGATACGAATGTGTAAACGTAATTAAACATTAACTGCTATCGTAATTTATAATCCGTGTTTAATTAAAAAATAATTAACACAAATTGTTAAATATGAAACAATTTAATGCGACATAACCTTTGCTCAAGGATACTTTTTGCACTATTCTATGACTTACCTGTTTGCTCGTAGATCTCTCAGTAAAACTTAACGACGAAGTTAATTTTTTTCATCCTTTTCACGTGATAAAACAAAAATGAAGTCGAGGCAGAGACACGTGACATTATGATAGCTAATCTTGTTCTCTCTCCTCTCTTTCTTTCTCAGGTTTTCTCTCTCATTGGCTTACGCAGTGAATATATGTATATACGCGCGCACACACACGCACATACTTGCCAGCCAGCAGAATAAATTTATACAATTGCGTGTCAGGTTGTCAATCCATAGGTGCTTGACACATATCATGTGTAATTCCTCTATATAATAGTCTATTCAAACTAATTCTATATAATTAATATAATTTTAAATGTCTTGACTCTTTAGGATAAAAAAAAACAAAAATAAAAAAACTTTATTTATTTGATTTTATGCGTTGAGATTACAATTGAATTTTAATTTAAAACCTTCGTAGGCAGCTCTCATCCATATACCCACAGCATGCGCTCCAGGAGCCGGATGTTTAAATGCCTGTGCGTGAATCAAAATTCTGAATCAAACAACATACGAAAACAAACATCTCTCTTGTTATATAATTTTTAATTCCGCTTGTTGAATATTTTTCCCGCACAATACCTTGTGATTCGTGGAATCAGAGGATATTGATGAATTCACGGTTTGCATAGCGGAAGTTTCGGCAGCATTGACGGCTTCTGCAAACGCGTCGACAGGATTCAAACCTGAATCCAGTGCCTCTTTCAATTTAAGCTCCACTGGTATCAAAGCGTCCAACAAAGTTCGATCGCCAACCGATATTCCGCTCACTTCAGCTACAGTTCTGTTCGCGGATGTTAGAGCAGTCAACCACATGCTGGCAGTCAACTGCTCGTCGTTTTGAAACCTACGAAAGTTCTGAAACAGTTTTCAACGTTTCTCTTTTCATAAAGTACAATTTACAAAAAAAAAGAGATTTTATCGACGATCTTACTTTGGCAATGGTATCAAAAAATAATGAATATATTCCACCTTCTAGACCGTCCACTTCTTTCTCAACGATTCTGCTCATTTGCGTGAATGCTGCGGAAGGTCTGGTTACCGAGATTCTACCTTCCTGCGGTATAATACGCAAATAGTTTTTTGTTTTTACAATCAGAAGTTGAAAACTTATATTTCTTTAGTTGTTGTCACAACCTTGATCTCAGTTTTTATGGCATTGGCTCCACGCGCCAATGCGGTTCCATAGTTTCCCTCGCCACGCTCGTGGTCTATGATATTCAATTGTCTGGTGCACGCTATTACAGCCTCGCACGCGAAGGTTATGGCTGTGAGAAATGCCGCACCGCTCTGCATCGCAGGTCCTTTACGCTCGATGTCAGATATTTTGCATGTCGTCTGCAATTGATATTGCACAGTGTCACGTACATCAAACGAACGATATAAAATTCACACGTATAGAATATGTTGTATAACTTTTACAACCAACAAATGTCGTATATTGTTCAATAATTCGACTCACCTGAGAATCTTGCGCTTCCGAATAATGTAGCATCTCGTCACCTTTCATGCGAATCTGAAAACTGTCAAAAACTCGAAATTCTGTTTCTGTGTATTTTACCGGCATTAGAATGTCAGATTGAAGTAAGACGGGAACAGCTGTGCGAACAGCTGTTCTGCCATACGTTTCATTGGTCGAATACTAATGGGAAACAACATGGCAGTACCCAATGAGAGATTTCCATTAGCCGAGATGCTCACGCGCTCTAGTCACATAAACTTCAAAATAGACAATAGTACGGTCACATGTAAAAATAATTAAAACTAAATTATATCTATAAGAACATTGCTGTGATTTTAAAACAATAATTTATATATCCACAATGTAGAAATGCATATGTTTATCATACATTTAAGAGAAAAATATTCAAGATAAAAAATGTACATATAAGCAATTGAAACACATTGAGTTAAATTATAGTTCATAATGTGTTCCAAAATCATTTAAAAAACTTTGTAAAAAGTCGTCAAGTAGTTGCAGAAAACGCACAGATTGTGGTTTTTGCTGCAATAAGTGATATACGTACTTTTATATAGTTGTAGACATATTTTTACCTCTTGAAAAAAATAAGTTGTATTAACTCACGCATGTGGAATTCGCGAGTCATGAAAAAGTCAAGTTTACATACATGTGGTAGAGAATCACGTATTGCATAAAAAATTATATATAATTCTATATACAAGTACAAAAGTTTGAATGTTCTCTCTTCCTTTGCGTCTTATATTATATGTACACATAACTGCATATATATGAATATATTCTTCTATATATATATATATATGTATAAATGTATCAATACTTAATTTGCATTAAATGTACAAGATAACAAGACGAGGAAGAACACGAAAGAAGTACATATAAAGAGGCATTTTTATTTTTGTTTGTGTTTTTTTAATTCAGCCGGGTCGTGGCCGAATTTGAATCGTACTACATCACGACTACTTTTTGTTTTTCAAACTGTGTGTGCTTTGCCGGACGCGTGATATCGAAACTGTTCGCTTAATCGGGAGATCCCGTTCATGTGTGCCCGACAAAATACGTAACAACGCGAGGAAACAATTCAATGTGCCGCCAATATATAACTTCTCAAAGTTATACATTGAACTCGGCGAAAAAAACGGAGTAGTTTGCATATTACCGGCTGCTGCACGCGAGCTTGGGACTCTCACACTCTTTCTCTCTCTTTCAACAAGTAACAATGTAATATATGACAATTTTCTTATGTATATCAGTCTACAAATTTTTTTTTTTTTTTATACTAAATTCTTGCGTGCTTACGTAAAAGTATACAATCAGACATAATCTCGTCGTACAACAATTTGCCTACACATCATACATTCGCGCAGTCGTGTCGCACATGCAATATGTACAGCAATCCGGTGGAGTGATTAAAAAATTCATCTCAGTCTCACGCGGGATTCACGCTCGCATTCAGCTCTATTTGGTATACGCATTGGCATGTTGGATCGCACCCAATCTTTTCTTTTTCCTGTGTTAAAAACTTAATTAAAAACGCTCAATACTCTCACTCTAGCAACGTGGAGGCTCATTTGAGGATATTATTCTACTTATTGTCTACCAAAAGTTCTCTACGAAGTCCTTGCTGCTGCTGTATATTCTCAAAGCTCTCTCTCTGTACAAGAGTGTCGGAGCGCGTTTAAGCGCGTTTAAAAATTGAGCAATCCTAACGATAGAGCGACAACAATAGGAGAAGTATTATCTACTTCGTCAAAAAACAATAACAACTTGTTAACAAAACAAATGCATCTAAACGATTGTTAAATATTAACTGCGAACAATTTTGAATCGCTAAACGACATTCGCTACTACTTGCGTGTGTATATTTCGAAGGAGCTAATCCATTTTTTTTTTTTTTTTTTTTTTTTAAATAGGCGATTTTTGATAAAACAATTGTATTGCATATCAAACTTACGTCCGAGCTCTATTGTTCAACGCTATCATCAAACTTGACGAACCCAACCGGAATCAAATTCTCTTGCTTAAAAAAAACAACCGATACCGATTTACTTCGCGTATCAGCTGTCGTTATAATATACTACTTCCAAGTACATCCGCGGAAAAATAGTTTTAGTCTTTTCGTTTGTCTCAAAGTGACTTTGTAATGTTGTTGAACAATCGTTTGCCCCACCAAGATTCCAAATCGAATGGTTTAAAATCTGTAACATTTCATGTATGCATGTGTGTGTAATAAATTTTCAAGAACATGATTTTTTAAACAGGTACAACATTATATTAAATATGAATGGTTACCTTGAAGGCTATTATTTGGTTCACCATCGTAATATACTATTGAACTAGGACCTGTGCAAATAAAAGAAAACATGTAATAAACAAAAACTCCAAAAATCAAACTAAACGAAAACAAAATATATAATCTTGTTTTATCTCATTACTTACTGCTAAGATCTGTACACTCTGTGCCTTCGCAACACTCGCTTCCCTGTTGCGTATTGACCTGATTCCACGCTGATAAAAAAAAAAAAAAATAACAAATGAATAATTTGTTAAATCCCTTCACGTTCAATTTTTTCCATTCTCTTCATTAAAAATTTTTTTCAAGCACTTCACACCAGAATAATACTACGTTTAGTTTCCAAGTGGAAAATACTTTTACCTACATTCGTAAATAAATTTGATAAGCTCTTCGTGTTGCGGTGTGATGGTTTCTTGCATCTGATGCCGCTGGGAGATGAGTTTTGATTTCCCGTTCGTATGAAATACCGGTTTCGGTACATGACTGGGGGGTACGAGCGTGAAACAAACAGAAACTCTTATCTTATTGCATGTAAAGCAATTTTTTTTTTTTTTTTTTTTTTTTTTTTAATGCATGCACGTTCTCGCGCACGCATAGGATCTTACGCAATGATGCAATGTAATGCTCGAGAGCGAGACTGCTCGTCACAGGAAATATGCAATAGAGCAGAATCGAACAATCGTCTTAATTAGCTTCTGCTGAATAACTTTTCTGTTACAAGTCTCTAGACAATGTACATCTCAACATCGTGCAAACAATTGTAAAAAAGGCTCGTTGACTCGAGTGACTATTACAAGACAAATTATGAATTGCGTAATGTCGAGAGCGCAGCGGAAGGAAAGAGGGAGGGCGAGCGTGGAAAAATCGTGTCGCGAGCGAGGAGGTTATGATGCCGCTCTCTTCTATTCTTACCTGGTGATCTCGTGGCTTTCCTCGGGATCGGTTTTCCTGTTTAGATCTCGCAGCGTTTCCAGCCTCTCGAGATTCTGATTGATCCCTGCAAAAAAACAAAAAAAAAGGAGCGACGCAAATTAGTTTTTTCCCGGGCGCATCATTTCGGCGGGCTCGCCACGGGAGACATCGCGTGGTGTGACATCACGGTAGAAAAAAACATCAAAAATTAAAATACCTCGTCGTGTTTTCGCTACGATCTTGCTGGGTCCCTTTGACACGGTATACATCCTCGTTTACGGCCGAGTGCGAAGCAGCAAGTCTTCCCTTTGCGTGCGCGACACCAGAACATTCGAGACGCCAATCGGTTTGTCACACCGCCGACCTCACCAAGCAATCGTTCAGCTTGCTGATAGTAGCGAAATAAGGGTTCCGGCGATGTTACCGGCTTACCCTCATCTTACGAAATCACTGAGACCACAGCGCTGCTGCCCATGACTATGAACTAGTATTCCTCGGGCGATAGATAGCTGCTCTTCTCCCCTTCTCTTTACATTCCAATACGTGTATATATACACACACTTTAGTATATATGCATATATGTACATACAAAGAAAAGGAACCTTTGGAATCTTCACTTGGAGATCTCTGCCTGGACGTTTATGTATTCTAATTAAAAAGTCTTAATTTATATTACATGTTAACACACATGTGCGCAAAACTAGCTAAGCAAAAAGAGAGAGCAAAAATTTTGAAATATTATCATCACACATTTAGAAATTTATGTAACACATCGTTATTTTGATCGTGTCATTATTTCACGTTAATTACAAATTTTACATCATATTTCTCGCGCGTCACGTGACGCGAAAGATGGCATGTGTGCGTTAGAATGCGCAGACGTTTTTTTTTTTAGTGTTGGTGCTAAATTGAAATAATCTTTCTCTCTCGTTTTTTTATAATGAATAAAGAAAAATTATAAATTAACATGAATTATATATATCGCAAAATGCTAACAGAGTATATACATTGCATATGAAACGCGTTCATTGACTCTCAAATTAAAAAAATTAAATGGTGACCCTGACGCATTTTGCATCATAAACCGACAGCAAATAAGTCTATGAATTCTTATTTAACGGATCAGTATTTACATATGTATATTACAATTTTTTTATATAGCAATTTCATAAAATACTTATAAAATGTGACTGTACATGAAATGTACAAATAATTGAATAAAAGTCGATGTCATCGTAAAGGAATGTTACCACCGGCCGTGAGACTCTCCTGGTCGACAATCCCCAGGAAGTAGAGACACACCAAAGCGGCTCCTTGTTCAGCATATTTTTTATTTTTCTCCCTGAAAAGAAATGGACAAACTAAGAAAAACAAACTGGACAGGCAGAAAATGACAAACACAACTCTTTCATAAATCTACCAGAAAGAGGAACCATATTTCTTGCCGTCAACAGTGACCACGGAACAGAACAGTTTGTCCTCTCGCCGAGTATTGTACACCGGCATCTTCTTGTGATTTTCTCTGGTCCATTTGAGCAATCTCGTCTTGGGCAGATCCAAGTCCGACGTGTAGCTGTTTCTTAAAAACGCGCAACGCATCAAAGAGACATCGTTCTCCTCGTCAATTTTTCTTTTGCGAGAATCGTTACAACTGTTCGTTGTGTCGAGGATTATTGGCGACACGTGAAATCGATCCAACAAACCGTTGTTTTGAAACTCTTTGCTTCTGGATCGACAATAATCGCCCAATCCCCATATTTCGCTGAAAAAAAAACTAAAACTTTTGCCAAAACCAACAAACAACTGGAAAAAAGAGTAAACTGAAGGAACGAAAAGAAATACTCACCATATTTGTTCGAGCGTTTGTGAGTCGAGGAATCTTCTGCCTAAAGGAGATTCCTGCAACTCCCGTAGAATATTCTGTACGCAGTATTTCGTATTGGAAGGCGAATTGTCGCAGTCAACTGCGTACTTTAAATATGATTTTATAACGTCCTCCATCGGGAGCGGACCTTCCTTACGGAACACCGAGCAATTCCATTCGGCTGCACGCGCAAGCATTACACTACTACAACCTGTTTCTTCCTTAAACCTATGAAAAAATTTTTATTGTTCAACATCTTAAACTTTCAATCATAAATATAGACTGATCTTGAATCGTTACCTAAGTATATCTGAATAGGTTTGAATATCTCTGGAACCGCCATTCGCAATAACCGGTATCGAAAGTCTATTCGAGATCTCTCTGAGAACGTGATTGCGATTGGGATGTTGCGGTCTCTCTTCGATCGTGCGACCGTGCACGGCAATGGCTGCGATTCCGGTAGCGGCAAAGGTGTCGCAAAGCCGCAGAGTCTCCTCGAAATCAGGTAACACGCGGATCTTGCAAGTGATCGGGATGGTAACATTTTCAACTAATTTACTCAGAATATCGACCGCTTTCTGCGGCTCCTTGAGAAGGGCAGCGCCCATTCCACCCAGCAAGGAGAACTTCTTCGGGCAACCCATGTTAATGTCAATGCCTGCAACATCCTTTTCCACCATACACGCAACTTCGACCGCTCTCTCCGGATCGGACGTGCCGATTTGCAGGACCAAGCGTTCCTTTTCCCGAGAACAAGTACGAAACACTACAGTACCATCCGTCTGATCAATATAATCAATCGTGCCTAGAACATCTACGAATCAAATAATTTCGCATGTAAGTCCATAGTTTCAAGAATCAGATTAGAATATGATGGAGATGAGGTTAGATTGATAAATATTGGAGTTAGAGATAAGAAAAATATAGTTCGACTTTAAATATCACTTTAGTCAGCTGAAAAAACGTAACACCGGCGTGAAATCAATCGAACTACGCTATGACAACGTTATGTAAGTTTAATTGGATACGTGTGAAATACACCTGATTGTTGTACATAAACCTTCAAGATCAGATATATATAAAACATCACAATGTCATAACGTAGTTGCTTTATTACTCGAACAATACGAAAATGGATTTTACCATTCTCTCGGCGAAACGAACGAAGCAGCTTCCTGTCGATCAGTTCCTCGGTGTAAACAATATCCGCGCCGTACTCCAGAGCGAGCAAACGCATCGGAAGAGTCCCGATGCGTACCATGGGCGCTAAGATGATCTTGTCGTTGTAATCGAGTCTCTTTCTCGTGGACGAATCTTTCTCCATCTTTGGAATAACGCAAGAGAATTCGCGCGAACGGAACGGACGACGAACACACGGACGAAACGCACGTGGACCTACGCGTGACAGATGTTACACTTGTAATGCAAGATCGAACCGGAGAGCAACGAGAGTAATCGAGAGTATCGAAGTGACGGATACACAAGCGAGAATCGCGTCCGACGCTCTCCGGCTCGATCTTGCATCTGTTTTTCGCGATGCTTTCATCTGATGATTTCAGCGCCATACATTCACAAGAATGGGAACTACGAAGCGATGCTCAGACGATATAGAAATGTATGTAGGATTCGAATCCGTGCTACATCGACTTCACTAACGATTAGTCTCGAATCAGTTACGAATCTGCTTGTACAATTACAAACTGTGTGAAAAATAGTTAAAACACTTTCTTGAATTTTGAATTTA